>FLMG01000154.1:221883-246743 GCA_900088475.1 Hyphochytrium catenoides
ACCGAAAGCCCCCAGTTGTCCACAGGTAAGAATTTCTACGGTTGAGCGGGAGTCATAGGTGAAACGCAGAGGATTATAAAACAGAGGGACAGCGGGATACCAACGGCTAGGGAAAGGCAAAGAATTTGTGGAGGAAGTCGTGTTATGGCTGAAGACCATACTGAGGCTCATTATTGGGCGGAGGCTTGGGTATAAGGCACAAGTAAAGCGTTGTCAGGCTTGTGCTCGCTAACTCAATGGTACAGAGACTTGAAGCCGTCCAATTTACTTTTTGACGGCGATTTTCACCTGAAGGTAGGGAAGATTACTGCAGGACTGATACTTGGTCATCAAGGTCTAGGTGGTCTCATCAATTTTGCTCTTCGAATGGTCAATGACATGCAGATCGGCGACTTTGGTCTTGGGAAGATTATTCAAGACATGCAGGATGAGGAAAGCGTCCATCGAGGGAAGAATACCACATACAAAATGACGGGAGAGACCGGCAGCTACAGATGTAAGCACGCTACGGCCGAAACCCTCTGACCTGAGAAAGGCCGAACACCTCTGACGTGATGGAGGGTTTTACTAACTATGGCCCCGTCTAATTGTCGTTCTTCTCTAGATATGGCTCCGGAGGTCTTCAGGAACGAAAAGTACAATGAGAAGGTTGATGTGTACTCGTAAGTAGTGGATTCTTGGCTGTGTGTCCAATCTTTAGAGCGTTACTGGTCAATAGCATCAATAGGTCGAGCGATTGCGCGTCACGCTTGGCCACTTACTCGAATCTTTTGAACATATCTCTTAAACGACCTTAGGTATGCAATCATTCTTTGGTACATGGCCTGCATGCAAATGCCATTCGGAGGGATCAATCCGCAGGAAGTAGCGGCCAGGGCCGCACTCGAGCATCACCGGCCCGATGTGTAAGTGGAAGCGCGGTCCTGATCTCCTTAACACTTATTCCATAACGAATCCCTCTAGCTATAAAGGGATACAGGCTCCTCCCATTTAGCCATTCCTAGATACTCTGTCTGTCTCTTTCTCTAGTTAAATGTCTGTCTCTTTCTTTAGTTAAGTGAGGCTCATCCTTTGGCCCTTCTTAAACTTTCCTTATCTCAGGACGAAGGTTGACATTCCCGTCTTGGCTAAGATCATTGAGCGAGCCTGGGCCCCTTCTCCCGGTGACCGGCCCTCTTTCAACGAGATTCTAAGTATCCTTGAGCCCGCCAGCGAGAGGAGCAACAGTGCCAACAAAAAGAAATGTACACAGCAGTAAAGCAACTGATCGACCAGATGTATGTAAGGGGATAGAACACCCTCGCCATCAAGACATTTAGACATATGTCTCACAGTATCATAAACATGTATGGCACACTTCTCCAGGCGGGTCTTTTTCGGCAAGCACTCCAAGGAGAAGACGACGGCTAAACGTCTTAGGCAAGTGTCTAGTCAAAGTTTTTTTCCGTAAGAGGTAAAGAGAGGAGAGGCTTGGCCATAAGGAAGCACCAGCAATCTGAAAGACCTGGCAATGCAAGGTCAATCAGTATCAGGCACCAAGGCATTGGCGTACAAGGTTATGTCTTGTACGAAAGTTGCGGCGAGAGCAGGAGAGTAGAGGACCAGGGTAAGGGCTTGGCCAACCCAGGTCACGTCTCGGGCGATCAGTAATACAATGATAGAAAGGGGTTCCTATGATTCTTACTGGTGCATAAAAGTAGGAACAGCAAACATAGGGTTCCAGGCTTTGTAGCACCTCTAGGGACCTTTCTACTCCTTTCTCTAGTTCTTGGTCACTTGGAGCCAAGCGGCAGCAAAGATCGTGCTGTTCGGGTCGTTATCAGTGTCTTGACAAGTAGTTCTATCCATCTCCAGAATAACGGACAGATCTTTCTTTATAGTTACTATAAAAGAACACCAACAAAAAGAGAGACATATCTGACACTGATCTGGGTCATCGGTAACCGAATATTTCCTATATGATAACCAGTTTGGACGCTCTGTTCTTTTCTCCGCGTGCTGATACAGGCGTACAACTGAACTCGTCACAAACCACAGTTGTACAAGTACGACGGGTGTATCCAGAAGTTTCTCCCCTTACAAGGGGTTCAGAATGTAGGTCGCCCTGTGTTGTGGAGCGAAGGGAAGCGATTGATCGTTCGCTTGCGTTCGCAGATGTCCCACGCCGCGCCGCGCCGCCAGCGATCGATGATGGCCCTTGCTGGCCGAGCTTGCACAATGCCAGAGCTCTAAACCAGCCCCTTGTCGTCTGCTTTGGATCGTGGGCTCCTATTCACCGTTCCTTCTTCCTTTGATCTGGTCTGCTTATCACGAGAGTTGGATCCGGTCTGCTTAAGATAAAACCGACACGTCAGGCATCCTCATCATCATCATAGGTCCCTCCCCAAGCGGAATCATGGTGTTTTGTCCTGAGTGCGGCAAAGATGCTGGTGATAGGAAGTTCTGCGGAGAGTGTGGCTACTCGTTGAAGGCGTTGCGGCCCGTAACTGCCGTTGAAGTGGACGATGATATCCCACCACCTCCACCTCCTCCCCCACCGCCACGTCCTCCCTCTGGCTGGAACGCAAGTAAAGGTGCTATTGGAGGCATAGGCGGCCGCAGAACTACCTCTGCGGCGCCCCCACCTCCTCCACCCCCGCCTCCTCCTCCTCCTCGTCCTCCAGTGTCAGTTATGGGTGGACCCGGGGTTAATGGAGTCGCCAAGTACGGTCCAAAGGCCGTAGCAGTCAGCGTTTCCACGACTCCTGCTACCGCAACAGGTAGGAACAACCACTTCCATGTATACATTGATATTAGGGGCCATCTTTGCTAAGTCGTACCGCTTGAACTGCACGTACCTAGCGGTAATGGAAGTTCCCCCAGCAGCAGTTGGAGAGGAGGCTCAAGAGCTGTATAAGAAGGTTATTCGTAGAGTTAGAGAGCGCACTCAGGACGAGGAGACAGTCAAGAGTTTTAAGCTGAACTGCAAAAACTATGGCAATGGAGTGTGTACAGCGGACTACTTCCTTGGCGATCTCAGTGACCTATTGGGGACAAATACCGTCAGCGAGTTGCTCATGGACCTTGTGCGCCTTGTGCCTTCAGAAGATAAAAGAAGGGAGCTCCTCTTTGCTTTTGCGGCAATGACTGTTGTGGGTAAGCCACTTCTCTCCTTTTGCATCGTGATAAGAAGCGCTTCTTTCTATCTCCGCTTCCTGCTTCCAGCTGCTAAGTGTTATTAGGCTTAGGGTTGCATGGAAGTGGGTTATCCTATGACGTTATGTTGACTTCTTTTTCAATGCGCTATCCTTCATTTCACCTCCAGATGAGTACACTCGGGATGGCTCTTCGGGCTCCTTTGAGAGCAGCTATAGGTATGCACCCTTCGCACCACTTACTATGAGATTTCGTCTGGTTCATTCGGGCCCTCTGGTTCCTTCTCAGCATGGAGCCGTTTTCTTCCATTTAGTTGTCTCGATCTATTTGTGATGTTTTCCTTCCTAGCCCTCGGTCAAGGTCAGGCAGTATGGGACGCGCATCTGGCAGTGGACGCTACAAGGATCATCCCACCTGTGATATGTGTGCTGCAAAGTTTGAGCTGGTTGGCAAACCAAGACACCAGTGGTAGGTACTAGTATCAAGAGCTTGAGCTTCTTCTTGGCTCCTGGCTGCCCACTCGCTACGATCTTCTTCTTGACACCTATCCCCTAGAAAGGTGCAGCTACATGAGAGAAAGCAACTAGATTTTTGCTCTATTCTCTTCCTCTTTTGAATGTAATCCATTCCATTGTTCTTGCCAGGTCTCCCCTTCTATCTTTTCTAGTCCCAGCTTTTCACTTGTACTCATTTGGAATCTGCCTTCTAACTATTGTTTCGTCTCTTCCTTCTTAGTCGAATGTGCGGCATATATGTTTGTGGCACATGCTCATCCAGCCGGCTATTGATACCCCCGGGACAACAGTACGCAAAGGCCAAAAATTATCAGCCATCAGTTCCTCAACGGGTCTGTGGCCCATGTGCGACTCTGCTGCAGCCTTTGCAGGCAGATCTAGGTAGGATGGACTGCAAATCGATTATATTGGCTAATAGCTTTTAGCTTGAAAAGCAGGGAGAAGGTGGCAAACTGACAGGGGAAACAAAGGGACATGATACGTAAGAGGAGAGAGAGTCTCCAATGAAGCTTAGGCTAGAAAGAAAGGGAATTAGAGGACAAGGGAGAGCAAGGTAACGTACCCTCTCAATGCGACAAAGCCTTGTATAAGGGGCCTCGGTGGAAAGAACGTTACCTTTCAAGGTTAAACACTGACGTCATAACTCTTTTGTCTCCATAGTTGAAACCTATGGGAACTTCAACAAGGAGAATCCACATGAGGCCAAGCTACGCTTCCATCTGTACGTGCCGTCGGGTCTCAGAGCTTGATCATGGCTCTCAGAGCAGTCCTATCATTTTTACCTTTCAGTTTTCCTTTGAAAGCCAGAAGCTACGATAGACTCCGAAGCTACGATAGACAATGTCGACTTCCCGTCCTGATAATTGAAAACTTGTCCTTATCCTTAGTGTTCTCCCTATCCAGGCCGTATTCGAGCTCTCTAGAGAAAGAATGCAAGAATGCTGCAGACATTTTGGGGAACTTCTTTAGGAACGAACTGGGGAGTGCCATGGACCGATCTGTGCCCACTGCCCTTCTGAAACGAGCAAGCGGGCTGGCTATTATCACTGTCATCAACGGAGGATTTCTTGTCAGGTAGCCGCCCCGTTACCCTTGTGTAACCTTCTGCATGTTCTCGCCTGAACTCTATTTGACACACGCCCTTAAGCCTCACCTTTTTTTTCTGTGGCACTTGACCTGAAGTATGCCGTTGTTGCTGTTCGCCCTCGTTGACATCTCTCGCGTTGCTGCCACCACTACTTTAGTGGTAAGGTCGGAACAGGACTCGTGGTTGCGAAGCTACCAGATGGTAGCTGGAGTGCGCCCTGTGCTATAGGGATGGCAGGTGGTGTTCTTGTTTTGAGCTTGACCTAGCCTCTATTTAGCCCCTGGCTCTATGTGTCTTCCACTTTGACCTTTCTACTATCTTGTCTAGCCACTCTTAACCATATTAGCTACTTTCGCTTGTACACGGATCTCCGCTAGATGAGGTGTCGTCAACTGCAGTTCTTTGAAGGATTGACTCCCTTCCTATGGATATTGTCCTTCCTTCTCTGGGCCCCCATTGGTCATCAACAGTACCTTATCCACTAATCGTCAGCCACTTCTTACCATCTCTCTTCCTTGTGCAGCATACTGAGACTCTCTTTCCCCTTCGCAGGTCTTGGAGGGGGCTTCCTCATTGGTGCTGAAGTCGTGGAGTTCTTGATTATTCTGTAAGCATGCGATCGCCCATTCTTTGAAGAGCTCGTGAGTATAGTCTGACACGACTGCGTCGCCTGTTCTCTTATCGCCCTCGTCCTTCATTAAAACTGTTGTCTCCAAAGGGGCTCGGAGGCAGCTGTGAAGGTTTTCTATCACGGCCAAGTCAACTTAGGCGCTCAGCTGGATGTAACGGTGGGCCCAGTAGGTGAGCTAAAGAGAAGTTGGGACACATCTTTCATAGACATATCATACTCATCTGGGCCTCTCGCGGAGCCGAGGATGATAGTAGAGGGCTAATGCTGTGTTGACTGCAATGCAATCTCCCGTTGATCTCTCAAACTCTATTCCCTTCTACAGGACGAGCCGCACGAGCTGCTGCAGCTGCCAGCAAGGGCGGTCTGGGAGTAAACTACAGCTACTCGCATGCGAGAGGCTTCTTCGCTGGAATGTCCCTTGAGGGCGGAGTTATTATCACTAGGAAAGGTGAGCCTTTGATCGCTTCTTTTGCGCTTTAAAGAGCTCATAAGAGTGAGCGGGCTTCTGAATCTCTGGTTTTCTAGACTTGAATGCGAAATTCTATGGACAGCAAGTTGAGGCGCGGGACCTCTTAGAAGGAAACTTTGAACAGCCCCGCGCTGCACAGCCATTATATGACGGAATAGTTGATGCCATGCATGGAGTGCAGCAGTATGAGGTACGACATCTACTTGAAGCTGGGACAAAGAAAGCGTGTCCTAAATGACAAGAGGAAAAGGACCAGCATGTTTGCTTACTTTAGCAGAGAGAATGAGGAGCCCTTTGCTTCCTTCACCAACCGTTGGGCACTGATGCACGCCGTCTGCAAACTCTATCTACGTCTCTACTTTCGCTCGCGTTATTGCTCTTGCGCTTATTTTGCCGACGGCTCACGATTGCTTTGTCTCATCAGGAAGAGAGGGAGTTATCTGAGAGGAATGTTCCAACATGCCGCAGTTGTGGTTGCGATTCTTATACGAGACCTGGTGTGCCCTTCTCCAAGAAGTGCAAGACCTGCGGCCACACTCACTAATCTGTGACCCTCTTCTCGGTTCTTTTTCTATTGTACAGATCCTTTGGGAGTGACGTCTTGCTCTTCCTCTTACCCCTTAGTTTACCCCTTAGAGTCACGCAACCTATTTCCTCTAGCAGCCTTCCAGGCTAGACTGCCGACTACTATATTTATCTCTAAGCAGCACTCAATGGCGCATCTTGGCCAGAGATTTTCCACGCATCTTGTTGAAAATAACAGAGCAACGGCATGAGGAACAGAATCGTGATAAGAGAGATGTTTAGTATGGTGCACGTGGCCGGGGGAGAATGGAGCCACTAGAGGCTTTCGATGTGCCTTGGGTAAGGTAAACAAGGATAAATAACTATAAGGAACACCAGCAAGATAACCAGGAAGATAACCAACTGATGAGAGCAAGCTTACCCGAACACCAGCAGCGGCAGCTTCTCTTTCCCTCTCTTCCTCCTCTTCCTCCTCCTTGGCTGTTGAGGAGAACATGGCTGACATCACCGGCTTTCGAGTCTAGAATATGGAGACCCAAAAAGAGGGAGGAAAGTGAGTTTTATTAAGTTAGAAAAAAGAATCATAAAGGGTAAACTGCGATAGGTACCTTCGCAGCAAGGATGGGCTTGCCCCCTGAACTCTTGCTCATCAGGCCGAAGCCACTGAAGCTCTTGAGCTCAACCTTAGCCGCAACGGGCGGCGCGGTGGGAGGCTTCGCCTCATCCCTGAGAGGAAGAGATCGAAGAAAGACAGAAAGTGAGTCTGACTTAGTTCGTAAGCACATAGGGCGAAAAGGTATAGCACAGTGGCAGCATGAGTTCACTGCATAGGTTCACGTAGACAGAGCGATGGAAGTAGGATATGGGGAAGTGCCTGAGGTGAGGCGGGGAACTAACAGCGCTACCAACTGATCATCTATGAACGACTGTACCGACCTCTCCTGCTCCTTTTTCAGGAGCTTTGCCGCCTCGATCCTCTTCTGCAGCTCTTTTTCTACCTGCAGCTGCTCCTTCTTCTTGACCTCAGTAGTTGGACCTAGGCACAATAACAAAGAGAAGAAAATTAGCACTAGATGAAGAAGGGAGCTACTATACCGCTAATGATAAAACTAAACCGTGCTTCTATGTCAGTCATCATACCTTTCCTTGCTCGGTCGGACGCTTGCATATCCTTCAACCGCTGCAAGGGATAATATATCAGGCAATGAAGGAAAAGCCCAGAGACGACAGATGGAAGTAAGCGGCTCATCTAAGATTAGGCCAGAGAGAGAAACAGGAGAGATTATGGGCCAGGAAAGAAGAGAATCTTTTTAGGATCTAAAGCCGAGGGAAACGTTCTCCCACTACCTTTTTATGATGGTGGTCATAGGAGCTCAGGTGGTTGCTCATTTCAGTGACATTCTTATACTGTTTGTCACAATCCTCGCAATAGAAAGGCTAGAGAGGAACGATAAGTGAGCCCTATTGCTCGTCTTCCAGCCTAGTAACGTCAACTTGTCTTGTCCTTATCTCTCTCACACCTGTCCTTTTCCTTCTATTGCCATTACGTTACTGTCAAATCTATGTGAATGATCACAGCCTTCCCTGCGGCAATGGAGGATACAAAAATTGCCTTCCCGCTTACCTTGTTCATATCTTTGACTTCTTCCTTGATGATAGTCTTCCTCTCCAGGTCAGCCTGTCATAGGGCCTTTCCTTAGCCAGAGGTCTTCATGCTCGCTTCTGACCCTCTAACAGGGAACTTCTTCCTTTCTTACCCGCTTCTTCTCTCTCTCTTCCTCAGTAAGCTCAAGCTCAACATCAAGCTTCTTCCTTTCCCTGGTCGCTTCTTCTGTCATTTGGTCGTACTCCTCCTGCTTTCCTAGACCCAACTGCAAGTCGTTCGCTTGGATACGAACAGGCTCGATGATGCCTAACAAATGTGAACGACGACGGCAGCAAAGATCAGTGCCAGATAAAGTAGTTTTACACAGAGACGGGCAAGCGAGACAGAGAAGGCCCAAAGTGGACTTTCAAGTCATTAAAAGCCAGGAAATAACCCACCTTGGCCAAGCCTTCCTAAACCCTTGCCCCTCACCCAACCAAGTCTGGCCAGTAGCTTGTACCCTCGATTGCTCCTAGGGATCTCGACATCCATGTCCGCTTGCTGCTTAGTCATGATGGATGGAACAGGTACCGAGAGGGGCAACGACAAAAGACCATGAGAACCTCAATGACTTGATAGACGTGCACGGTAGGACAACTGACATGTAGCGTCATCTCGGCCTCAGGATCCGCAGCCACCTGACCACATTAATGGAAAAAAGTCAGACCCAACAAGAAAATGGCGTCGCGGATCAAGAGTATCCAGGCTGTCTTTGCGATATAATGGTAGAAAAGTTCATATTGGCAAACATGAGAAAGAGTCGTTTGCCTACCTCGAGGTCGGTCCCTTCCATTACTGTCACCGTTACGGCTAGAGCATTCTTTTCCTTTTTTGGCAACCCAACGCTATCAATCTTCATGGCGGATAGGGACGACTCGGCCTTCTCGTCTCCCTTCATGGACTAGATGTTTAAGAGAGAACAAGGGTATACTCGCCTTAATTTTGCAGAGCCATAGGAGTAGGCACCATGATGGATATTCGGAGCTGGGCTCAGCTAAGAACAGCCCAAGAGAGCAAGAGAAGACCAAAAACGAAGCAAGACTTAGGAGCAACCTGACCGGCGGCAACTTACGTTTTGTAAGGCCTTATCCCTTCCCGCGTTAGACTCGCTATCGGCTTTGGTCTCGGTAGCGAAAGCGAGCCCAGCTCTAACAAATGATTGAAGCCCGATCTTCCGCTGCAGACCTCCAGACGACGAGTAAGAGGGTTTGTCCATACTATGAGATTCTCGCCTTTCGCCCTCTTTGTTAGGTCTTCTTTCTGAGTTGATGTGGTCTGCCTCATGAGGCATCGTAAGCTACATGGGACAGAGCAGACCGAAAGCACCGGATCAGCCTGCTGTTCGAAAGCTCCTCACTTCCGTCTTGCAAGATAGAGTCTTCTCGCTTTTTAACTTACATTTGAAGCCTGCCTATAGTTGTCCTCTCTTCCCGCTTCAGCCGGGTCTCCCATCCCCTTCTCTGTCCTGTTAGGGCGGAAGGAAGAGGTGCGGGGTAGCATGCAAAAAAGAGGATGGACTCAGCCTAGTACTGAGGTAATGAACCTGGACACATCCAGAGCTGACTGACTGGCTTCCAAAGCAGGCGGCTGACTATGGAGATCTCTGGCAGGAATAAAGCTGAGCAGAAAGAATAAGTGAATAAGACCTGCGGGGAGAGGGATGACGAGTAGGATATGGGTAACAAAAAGGGTCAAAGAAGAGCTACATAGAAGAGCACATAGAAAACAATGAGCAGACCTTCCATCGACAACTAAGCGAGTCAGTAAGAAGACACTAGAAGTGGGAAACCCCTTAGGATGACAGGTGGAAATGAGCCATGCAGAGCCAACCTTGCGTTCTCCGTGAATTGTCGGCGTCTTGGCCTTGGTGGGGAGGCTTGCCCTGGAGCACTGGCCATCCATGTATGAGAAAGAGCCCAAGAGTAGGCCACAATGGGAGTGGTAAGCAGAGAAGACTTTGAGTGACAAATGAGGTAAAAGACCTTGCAAACCAACAATTGGATAGAAAGGGCAAACATCAGAATCGGATTCATAATTCAATCTTGCTTCCTTCTTACGGTTGGTCCTCTCGCTGAGGAGCTGCAGTACCCCGAGATATGGCCGGCGCAGGAAGAGCCTCTGGTGACGTTCTCACTGGCCCGTCTCTTCTCAAGGTATTAGTTCTGGCGTAGCATTTGTGGAAAGGGGAAGAAACATCAAGACATCAAGAGGCCCAAGAGGACATAGAGCGGCGTTAGATGTATGGCGAGAGGATACAAGGAGCCGAGAGGGGTAATGCGAAATCAACGACGGTGATTAGCAGGGTGAAGGGGACGGCGTCCCAGAAGAGCGGCCGTTATATCCTGGCAAATGACAGAGTAATCGGAGAAGGCTCCCCGGACGCAATCGGGGTTAACAAAGCTTGAAGACATAGTAAAGCAGAAGAAGACCTGTGACTATCTCTAGGATTACGATCTGATCTCCTTCTTTCTCTTGATCCCGACGTTGACCTTCGATGGCCACGTCTTTCTCTGGATCGCGATCGGAGCCTTGACCTCCTTCCTCTCCCAATTGAACGAGACCGAGACCTAAGCACAGCGATTGTGATTGGACAGAGGTTGAAGGCGATTGAGGCAGAGAGACAGAAAGTGAGTTGGCCAAAGGGAAGCGCACAGCAAGGACGACGTGACGAGAAGCGTGTGCCAGAGCCAAGGCCAAGAGGTAGAAGCTCGGTTACCTTGTAGTAGATGTAGAAAAAAGGCGGCAAGGCAGAGAGGAAATAAGGCCCAGACCCGGCAATAGTTGAAGATCCAGCAGGAAGGCGTCTTATTACCTCCTTCTTGCCCTAGATGACCGCCTGTAGCGACGACCGTCACGGTCCCTGGACCGCGACCTTGAGCTTGAGGAAGAGGAAGAAGATCTGTGTAATCTTCCCATCTTCAAGCGCCTAACCGAACGAGACGTTTGACCTCTCCAGAGGCTTCTCCTCCTCTCACTTTGTCCACAGCTCCTTCTCTCGCAAGCAATAAAGCTTCGTGATCCACCAGTTCTTGCAACCCTAAGCAAAGCTTTCTTCTAAAACCCCTCCTGTGCGGCTTCTACTTCTCTAACTGTCCCGCCTTGCGCAAAGCGGTCTGCTTGCCTGCCTGGCTTTCAGCCTGAAGGCATCTTGACATGATGGCGTCACGCACTGTCCTGCCAAGGATCGTAAGTCTTCAAGTCATCAGCCACTGGGCAGACAACGGGCGGCGCTTCAAACGATGAACAATCAGGATCTTCATCTTCCAAGCACCTTCCGAATCCTAAGTAGCGACATTCCTAGGGCATAACTTGTACCAGATTCCATCAAATGTAGTAAGAGTGATGGAACCGCTATATTTAGAGCCTAATACCGGCTACCATGCAGAGAGAACACGCAAATCTCTGGGTTATGCGAATAACGCTAACCAAAGTGTTGAGGGGTTTTCAGTGGGAAGTGATGATGCCTTGACCAGCGGGAGCAGATGATGGAGGCAGCAAGGGCTAAGACAGACGAAGAAGCCGAGCAGTAGAGCCCTGGAAAGTGCGGATGTCTTTCAGATAGAAAGAGCCTCCTAAGCGACAGGGAAAGCTATCAGCGGAGGAAGAGCAGGCTATAGTCGCTACACATACGATAAGGCACCTCACATAGGGACGCTACCGCGCTGGCAGAAAGGTCGCAAGCAAAGCAATTAAATGTGAGCGACAGGGAGAGCAATAGTAGCGCCGGGAAGGACAGACAAGCACGGAGAGGAGATGGAGCGCGGCCCGCAGCGGGAAAAGCCTTTTCTTCGCATAGTGAAGCTTGGCGGATCCTCCATAACGAGGAAAGACGAGTTCGAGACGCTACACCCTGAAGGCCTGCAGAGCGCCGCCAAGTCTCTCGGAAGCCTTCCAGGTAGAGCAAGACTATCAAGGCGCTCCCCTTCTCTTGGACTCTTTGTATAACCCGTTATGCCGGTACTTGGATCTCGGCCTCCCGCTTCCTTTCTCTTACCGGCTCCCCCTTTTTTCCTCCTTCCCTTTTCAACCCCGCATCTTTGTGACTCTTGACTCATTGTAAAGCGCTGTGATTCTTTTCCAAGGACAAACCATCATAGTGCATGGGGCTGGAAGCTTTGGACACTTCCAGGCGAGTCAATACGGCATTGCCAAGGGAAATCGAGACCCGACCAACACCGCGTTCTCCTTGCTTGGTGTGGCAGAGACGAGGAGAAGCGTTACCTTCCTATCCAACGCAGTGGTATGGGGACCACGTTGTTGACAGTGCCTTTGTTCCTTGTCCTAAATCTCTTTAGCCTTCTACTTCCATCCCCGTCGATTCTGGTTTTCTAGCTCTCCTTCTCGTTCGTCTTTCTCCTCTGAACAAGCTCTGTTGCTGCTAGCTTCGTCTTTGTCGTCTCTCATTTCCGATGTTGATATAGCTCTATGTTTCTGGTACTCTCTCTTCTAGCACGTCAAAAGAGGTTCAACCATTGCCTCTTCTAGCTGTCTTTTTGCCTCTTGGCGTCTTTCTTTCGTTAGTACCGTCCGCCCCCGAGTCCGTTATCCTAAGGAATCCCTCTATTTCTTGACACACCGTTGTGGATAGGTTGCTGCCCTCTGTAAGGAAGGTATTCCCGCTGTCTCTATCTCCCCATTTCCGTCCTGGGTTATGCGGGACCGACAAGTAGTGACGAGTAACAATATAGGAGACGTGAGCAAGGCATTGGAAGAGGGTTTAGTCCCGGTACTACGCCTATTTATCTTTAACTCTCCTCCATCTCGTCGCGTGACAGAAACTACTGATCTTGTAAGCTATTCTCTCTCCTTTTTTGCTTTAAGCCAACTTCTTGAAGCTCTTGGTAGCTTTGTACCATTTGCTTACGGCTCCCTTCTCCCTTGCAATTTGTCTCATGTACATGCGGTTCCCATTACGGCAGGTTCTTCACGGTGACGTGGTCTATGATGAGCAGCGCACGTTCACGATCCTCAGCGGAGACACCATCATATCTTGTCTGGTAGAGCACTTCAGGTGGACTGAGCTATCTACCACACGTTGCCGTTGAGTTTCCGATCCCTCTCGCTATCGCTTCTTTGCCCCTTTCAAACTGCGACTTCCCCTCTTGCTTCTGTTGTTTCCTTTCCCTCCATAGCGCTCGTGAGAGCTTCCACTAAGTAGCGTTTCTTCATTCGTTGCGTTCCTCGTTGGCCATCCTCAGTGTGGATGTGGTGGTGTTTCTTACAGATGTTGATGGAGTGTATGATCTACCTCCTTCCTCATCAGAGGCCAAACTGTTGAGTCTCATTTCAGAGCCCAAGGAACACCACGAAGGAGAGCACTTCGACTGTGAAGGGGGTGTCAGAGGAAAACGTGGTATCATTACTTCCACTGCCGCACATGACGTCACAGGAGGGATGAGAGCTAAAATCACGGTAGATAGTGATGTAACCCTACCTTAGCCGTCCCTTGGGACTGCTCTTCTTCCTCTTTTTCTAAACGTACCTCTATCGACTCACCATCCGCCAGCTTACACCTATGGACAATAGACTTGCTCTCTTCTACGTGCGAATGGCTGCCTTTTCATGGAAATTGATCAAAATGGGTCTTCTGCTTGCTCACAACGGTAGATGGCGTTCACAATTCTTCGGACCATGGAAAAGAGAAACAGTAAAAAGCCAGCGGACACTTTTATCGGCTGCGAGAAGGAGCCACTAGTCTGCATCGCCAGGGTCGGCAGTGAAGCTTCTCACAAGGTCCTCCTGGTGCAAATGCTGATTTCTTCTTTCAAATGTGCCCTTCACGCCTTCTTCGCGCTTCTAGACCCCCAGGACAGATAATTGACAACGCTTTTTCCTTACGAAGTCCTTTCTTTCTGACTATTGGTGGCATTCGCAGGCTCTTCTTGGCCAAAGGTCTAGGGAGTGCACGCATTTCGCACTCGTTGCAAATAGGTTAGCAGTCTCCAAAAACAACGACGGAACAGAGTAGATAACTGGAGCAAGTATCAGGGGAGACCCATGGCAAGAGCAGAAATTAAAGAGTCCATCAACTGCATGAGAGGGAAGCTGCGATGTTCATGTGGCTCACTGTTTGAAGCTGGTTCGGAGGAAAGATGTTATATTATTTATTTGCTGTACGGACCACATTGTCCCCAGACTAGTTTAAGAAGAATCCGATGACTCCACATCATCGACCTACTCTTGCGAGGACGTCAGTCTTGCCTATCGCGTGTTTAGTCTATTCCTGTCTCCTTTGCCGCCAGGGTTAGAAGGCTAAGCCAGGCGGTGAACTCGCCATATGATCCTCACAAAATTTCCACGTCAAGGCACGATAGGCGATCCCTGTGTAGATTGCGAAGGATTTGTAGGTGCGTCTCTTGACTGAACTAGCTCCTTAACCGAAGGTGATGGAGCTCTTGCCTCCTGGAGGAGCATGGAGGCGCGTGGTAGGGCGATCTGTCAGGACGTTGCCAGCATTTTGGTTGGATCCGTTGGCATAAGCGTTTGAGGAGACCTTAGAACGGCCACCAAAAACAACATCTTGCGCTGGGTTCTCCTCACGCTTGGGAGCCTCCCTGCGAGCGTCATGCTGTTGTTGCTGCTGTTGCTGCTGGTGGTGGTAGTCCTTCTGTTGCTGCTGGTAAAATTGCTGTTGCTGTTGTTGCTGTTGCTCCTGAGACTGATAGGGCAAAAAAATTGGACGTAGATATGTAAGCAACAGAACATTAGTAGGATCAAAGCAAGGCCCGACTTACAGGAGGACGGCGTCTTCCTCCTCTCTGTGGCTGCTGAGGTGCGGCATCATCGCCCCCACCAAAGAGGAAGTTTAGCTGGGAGCTTCCTCCTGGAGGCGCATGTAGACGAGTGCTAGGACGGTCACTCAGAAAGTTGTCGCAATTCTGCGACGTCTGATAGCCTGATCTTGACATGGTTAATACTCTTAGCGGCGGGCTTGGGTTCCTGACGTGTCTCTATCGTTGGCGATGGCTCTGTGGATGTGCAGCAGATTGAGTTGTGGCTGCAGTGAGCGCCGTGTCGGACAGCCGCTGTTGCTGCTTGGCCTTGGTCCTTTCCCTGGCCTGGTTCCCTTCCTGGGCAGTGTCGAACAGCTTGTGTTGCCTCTGGTTGTCGCTTCCTAGTAGGGCGGAGGCACGGACAGTGCAAGGCATCATGAGTTAGTGAGAAAGGTTTGTGAGTTTGACTAAACTATGGCTTTATAATACGAGCTGAGGATGCAAAGCTTGGGTGTGAAACCTAATGTGTGTGTGTGTTAAAAAGGTGGGCTGGTCGGTTCAAATTTCGTATCTCTCGGAAAGGTTCCCGTAGGTTTCATGGGGAAAGTATTGCAACGGCCATACAATTGCTGAAGCTTACCCGCTTGGAAAATAAGGTAATTAATGGAATCTTCCCGCCAATTTTCAGTTGGGAAGATGGTGAGGACCTCCCCATCTCTTTGATAATAGTGATGACCAGTTCACCACATTGTGTAGGGGAGGCGAAGGCCCCCCTCTGAATAGCACTCAAAGGAGCATCGCCGGCTAACGGGGTGAGACACTCTTCCTTGATGGGCGGTTATTCTGGTACTGTACAACCTTGCTTCCGTGTCCCATCATCTTCTGTGCTCTTCTTTCGCTCTTACTATGAAGAAGGATCATCACATTCCCTTTGCCTGACAAGAGCTGCTGCTGCTGTTGGTTGCTGCCACTACAAGTAGTTAGAAGTTAGCGTTGCTGCTGCTGCTGCTCCTTGCAAGCTCCCACAACCTCTGTTTGTTTAACTGAGGAGAAGTCTCGGTCTCTACCGTAGAACTATCATCACTCTGCTCTCTCATCCTCCTCCTCCTCCTCTTCTTCACCATCAGCAAGAGAAAGCAACCACACCTTCTTCTCAACAAGGCTCAACACCTCAGCAGCACTGCTGATTGTTGTATGTCATCAGTCATTCCACGCACCGCCGCACCCAGTTGCCACTTACTCTAGCATGCTTATGTGTGGAGCAGGGTCTATCATCAAGGGGCTTTGTCTACGAGTACGGTAGTAATAGTGATGTAGGCGGGACTGTCAGGACAAAAAGACAAGAATAGATCATGGCGGCGATCAGCAAAGAAACGAAGGTATTAGCTACTAAAGCTATCCACACTTTTGGATTGGTGCTGCTATTATTTGCCGCTTCGTGGGGTCGGTCGACTAGTGATGGTGGCAGAGGCAGGCGCGCCGGCAATTCTTAAAGCCAGAGGATCAGCCATAACTGGTAGTAAAACCCCCGTTGGCTGCGCGGCAAAAAAGCCTGTGGTCACCCCTCACGTTAATCTCCTCATGCAATGCGACGAGATCCGTCTATATAAAGCAGGTTGTGCTGTTATATGTTGACGTGGTTTCGGACCATAAATAGATGAGTTTGCGGTGCAGCAGCAATAGCTGCTATCTTGTATGCACTGCTGAGAAAAATACTGCGGCGACAACAAGCAGGAAAATAGAAGTTATCATTGAACGGGGAGCAAAAGGGGCCCAGCTCTAATGATGCTCGAAATAGATGAGGTGCACATCCGCCAAGAACACGAAGCTGTGCTCTTAACTTGAGGGTGGGATACCGTGGGGCAAGGTGGTCCTTACGTACCATCGTTGACAGGGGAGATGCGCTACCGTCTTTCTACCGCTACTGCCTAAGGAAATGAGCAGGAGCAATCGTCTAGTCGGAAAATTATTGTTGGTTCGGGTGGGGATCTGGTAGCAGGATGTCGAGCCCCAGGAGGAGACATGTTACCAAACCCACAAACACGGACATCATAGTACTAGCTGAGGAGATGCAAGAGGTCATCCGAGAAGATGTGGAGGAAAGCAGGGTGAGGTTGTTACTTCTCTGTGAGGTTATTATTGGAGGAACGAACCGACCTAACACCCTGCTGCTGCTGCTGCACCTCTTTAGAAGTTATGACGATTGGCTGTAAAGTAATACTACTAATCCAGCAGTGTGACCTGAGCCCTTGAGAGATCTGGCGACTTGTTACTTTTCATAGCTTTCCTCCTACCTACTCTAGCTCGTTAGGGTACTTTGCCTACTATGATGATTGTGGGCCTCCTTTCCCTCGAACTCTTATGACTTCCTGTTCTCCTTTCCCCATCACGGGCATTCTTAGTTAACCTTTACGTTGTTGTTTGACGCTAACTAGAGAAGAAGAGGATTGGGGTGCAACCTTGCCTTTTCCTCCTGGTGGAGATTTTGCCTTCTGCTCTTCTTGAGCACACCAGTAAAGAAAGCGGTTGTACGGCCCGAGCAACATCCCATACACCTCATCTTCAACCTTGAGGAAGAGACCTGCGGGCACAGTCCCATCCTTGGAGCTGGTAACAGCCTCACGAACCGCAGCCAAAACATTATTTCGCAGAGACGAGCTGATGTTGATCTCATACGTGACGTTGGGGGTGATATAATTCTGGACAATATCTTGTGCAGCGGCCACCCCTTCGGAGCTTTGTGACTTTAAGTTGAAGTCTTCCATAGCCATTAGGAACACCATGTTCTCCACTGCAAGCTCCCGCACCATATACTCTTTGAACTGCAACTGCGTCTCCTTCGAGGCGACGAGGTCGGTTCTCAGGTCTTTGATGTTCCGGACTTTTCGGACGCTCTCCTCTTCCTTTTTGCTGTCCCGGGACCCGCCGGATACTTGGCTGCTAGTGCGCCTGAGGGCATCCTGTCGTTTCCTAACTCTCTGAGCTGATAGTAGCAGCTGTATGGGCATTAAATATAGGTAGGGGAGAAGATATGTGCCGATCCAAACGAAAGTGCAAAACCAGCTGAGGTTGTCAAAGATACTTCTGGTCAAGGAGCCGTCAGTGAGGAACTGCTTCAACCAGAAGGGCATCTCTAGAAAGAGGTATCCTATGGAGACGATAGATGTCACCTTTGTGACAGTTTGCGAAAGGGATATGCCTCCTGCACTTCCTTCAAATTTGCAGCGATGCGCTTCGAGATACCGACAAAGAAGGTGCCGTTGACAACCTTAATGACGAACTGCGAGAGCAGAAAATTAAGGTGGGGTCAACAAGGGCCATATGCTCTCAGGAAGTGCATGACGGGACAAATGTCCTACTAATAGATGTTGACCTACCTCTGAAGTACTCATTGACGTGCACCTCCAGTCATCCATAGGAAGGTTTAGGGTCTCTGCATCGCGGCTAGAGAGCCGATAAAGAGGGAAGGTCATGGTGACGACCGTGGTAAACAAGATGCCCATAATAATGAGACGATGGCCCTCATAAAGTGACCGATTGCGTACAAACCAATTGTTTAGATCTCCGGTTGCCATACTTGCCTGACATCTGTACTTTAGCCATAGATGAAGATGAGTGGTACATCCGTAGGCTGCTGTCGGGACGTAAGTTAATTGTACGGCTAGAATGTGTGCCCAACAAGGGATGCCAGGAGTGATCAGAGGATGAAGGTAAGAATAAACCGCAGTGGTCATGAACAATGTGCTGCCACCAACGATGTGAACGGGTGCAACTGTGAGAGGAAACACGTTGCGATAAGTCCATAACTTGACGACAACAAACACAGCCGTTATGGTTAATGCTATTTGCAGAAACCAGGCCAAATAGAAAGCCCATGACCCAGTCCCTGACGGCCAGTTTGATAAATGCGGGTTGGGAACGGTTGAAGCCATGTCCCCAATGCCCTCCTCACCACGTGCAATGGAGTCGGTGGTAGTAGGTAACCACTACGTTGCTTGAACGACTGCTCTCTCTGTTCTGGGACCTCACCAGGCAAAGCCGATGCCAACAAGGAACGGACGATGACGAAGACTGCTGATGAAGACAAATGGTAAAAGAAGTCTTCTCGATGGGTGGCTGCTTTGAGCTAGTGCATTTGGAGCGGGGAGGTGTCGTCTGATCAACAATATTATTCCTGACCTGATGTTTTATTTGGAGGAGAGTTCTCCTCACCCTGGCCTCTTTTGCCACCACCTGCTATTGCCCATCATCAACAGAGGTACTAATCTTGCTTCCCATGCTAATGCTTCTTTTCCCTCGTTCTCTTTTTGCTAGTGATAAGATAAGCATCAGGCGAAATGCCAGTAGTAGACGGTGATGCAGGAAACAACGGTCCGTGGAACATGCCTTTCCTTATAGAACATCCTTTCTTGATTGTAGGAGGTGGCTGGAGGACCAAACTTGACCTCTGAGTGCTATTATACTGGCCATGAGAAAGCCAAAGCCGCACCCACACAGTGCGCGTGCCCACCGGCAGCAGCAGCAACACCAACATCACAACAAAGGAGCGGACGGAGGGAATAATCGAAGTAGTAGTAGTGTGGTTGGGGGCGTGATGACGGTCGGACGACGTGGAGGTAGGCATTCCTTTAGACAGTAACGGACGGGAACGAACCGTCTGACCTATGGCTCACGTCGTCTTCTGGCTAACCTATCTGCTTCACAGCCTCCGCTCTCCTAAAGATCAGGGAGGCCGAGACAAGCCGTTCCCATCACCTACCCACCCGTACTCTCAGCCGTTACAGAACCATGCCATACTTTTAGCGAGCTCCATACCGGCAAAAGAATCTCAAGTGGGAATAGACCGATTGTAGTTATCACATCTATACCTCAATTGATATAGGGAAGATTATTGCCCAAACTAACTAAATAAAATTCTTTTCCACACAAAATTGATCATAAAACAAGGCCGTAGATCAGCTCTCAGATTTCAGTTATAAAGGCTTAGAACAGCACAGGAATAACTTTTTCTATATAAAAAAGAATAAATAGAGAACCTTTGCACAGAAAGCTCAGATACATAAACCCCGAGGTACATCCTACAGTACAAGGAGAATGAATGCATCAGCTGATCTTCTTGTGGAGTGTCCTCTTATGCGCACTGTTCCGATCTTCCTTATTCCTACAACGTACTTCTTTTGGGGATGCAGCCATCGTCAAGCCTTATTGCGCCTTCCCTTCCTTCGCCGGTTGAGAGGAAGCAGCGGCTCAGCTGAAGGCGTTTATTGTTCGCCACCAGCAAGAGAAGCAACAACTTGTCAGAAGCTTGGCCTCATCTGGTCTTATAAAAGTGTAAGTGTTTTTTGGTTGTGGCAGCTCAGATTGTGTCTTCTACTACGTGCGTGTGCTGAGATCCTTTTCAAATTATAGGGTTTGGACGCTGCTACTCTTGAACTTTTGGCGCTGCGCGCAATAAGAGAAAGAAGATCAAGCCTATTACTAGTGGTGGAAGCGTATTCCACCCACGAAGATTTGCCGGGAAAGGAAAAATATATAGCAGAAGGCACAACAGAAGATGGCTAAAAAGATTACTCTCTTTGGAGGGACCGGCGGCACCGGGCTTGCATTCATCACCCAGGCTCTTGAAGAAGGCCATCATGTCACAACTCTCGTACGTAGTCAGGAGAAGCTTATGAATGGCTTGCCAGAAAAAGACAGAGGGAGTGAGAAGCTGAAGGTAGTTACCGGTAATGTCCTCCAGAAGGACAATGTCATGCAAGCACTTAGCAGTGACACTGAAGTGGTCGTGATAGCCCTAGGTAAGGTTATACCACCGTTCATCATGATGGCGAACTCCACAGCCGGATGTGTTTCTTGCCCCTCTTGACTGCTTTGCAGAGATTACTCTTGCATGAGCTAAGAAAAGAGCTTGACCCTATCGACTGGAAGTACCCTTTACCCCCCTCCCGAGCGCCGCCCGGTCCTATCTCTCCCTACCATTGAAACAAATTTTCCTTTTTATCTCTTCACAGGAAGCGCGGGGTCAAAGGACTTGAAGGTCTGTTCAGAGGGCACCAAGGTGATCCTACAGGCAATGCAGGAGGTCCAATTGCCAAAGAGCACACGCGTTATCGTCATCTCTTCCTGGGGAGTGGGAGACTCTAAGGAAGATCTCACCTTTATGGTGAAGTTCTTTGTCTGGGCTTTCATCGGAAAGGCAATTGGTAATCCTTCTCGGCTTTTATACCCTTAGGCTTTATTTGCTCCTTAATCGTGCTTAGCTCATGTTCCTTGAGATTTTCAACTGGCTCCTTTGAGCTCTGCCGTTCTTCATTAGCATCTTCTATTATTGTGCCTGGTCTCTTCTCTTCTTCTCGGATTACCCCATTCACGATCCCTTCCTGCATACTCCAACCTGGCATCTTCCAGTCAGAATTCACTCAGTTGCTTCACTTCTGCATGGTCTCTTAGCGGACAAAGAGATTCAAGAAAAGGATATCCAAGAAAGCGGATTCGACTTCATTATCGCGAGACCAGCTGGTCTCACCAATGGCCCCAAGACCGGAACCTATCTGGCAGCCGAGCATGTCAAGTCTGGCTCTAACCGTATCTCCAGAAGCGATGTCGCAGACTTTGCCTTGAAAAACATATCTGATGCGACGTGGGTGGGTAAGAAGCCTACCTTGATGTATGGAAGGAGCTGAATGAACTGGTCATAAGAAGTCGGCGAGAGACAAGTAGACCTTGCACGACTCTAGGAAAAGGCAAACTCAGACCGAGCAGTGCAAAAGGGTAACAGGTATTTGAGCTTGATCTGCTTGAAGTTCTCCTATAGATCAATACAAACTATGCATTACAGCGGACCGGGCACACATTCATTAAGCATTATTGGCATAACATCAAACACTGTGTAGAGGTGGACGGAATACTCATCAGGCAGCTGGTGTGGCCATATATAACGTAGTATTTGTGGCACGCTGCCATCCCTTAGAGTACACTTAACTGTCATGCAGAGATAGAGACATAGGTGGCAGATGCGTCACTGTTCGGCTGTGCTATTACTGGTGCTTGTATCCGTAACCTGTGAGTCCAGCCTGCTACTTGTGCCAAGAGTGTTGGTTCCAGTGCTAACATGAGCAGCGTTGACGGTACTAGTTGCCACATTGTGCCGTGAAAGAGGAGGCTTCGGAGACACGGGTGTATCTCCTCCTACTAGAAGCCTGAGGTGGTCGCAAATTACTCGTAGGGCAGCCTCATTGGCTCTCCCGGAGTGGGGGATGATGAGGTGTGATCTTCCTTTGTATGGCTCCACAAAGGTATCATGCATTGGCTTGACATGCAGTTCATACATGCGCATTACGTCTTCAGCCTTCATACCTCTGGCAACGTCTCTCTTTAACCGACGGAGAAGACGCAAATCTGAATCACAGTCTACCACGATGAAATTCAGACGAGTGAAGAAGAGAGTAGGAAAGAAATCCCGCGTTAGACCAACGATGAAACCTTGATGTACCCAAGAGGTAGCGATAGATAATCCAGGAGTAAGTGGGGCATGCATCGAATAGCAAAGAACACTTCAAGCTGACTAAGGAAGCATACCGAAGGAAGGGTGGAGAGAAACGCTAGCGGCTGTACATGACGAAGAGAACCTTCAAAACAAAGGGCAGCAAGCTGCCATGGATGACACGAGAAAAACTGCATAAGATTGATAAAAGGACGAGGAGGAGGAGTCACCAAGTGGATGCAAGGAGGTGTGAGAGTCATTGTGCCATAGAAAACAACGTGTGCCAGGAAACAAGATCATTTCCGGCACTGCAGAGACTTAAGCACTTCAAGGATGCCCTACCGACGAAGAGGATCAGGTCCACCGCACTAACGATTCGCTCGTCGTGGAGGAGAAGAATGCCATCAACTAAAATAACGCGACCCGGAAGAGTTTCTGTTGTTTCTTGAAGTCGTGCACAAGGGACGTAATCAAAGACGGGGATCTGGACGGGTCGCCCTTGCTTGAGCTCGTGAATATGCTGGACCATGAGGTCCATATCAAGCGCATCTGGGTGGTCATAATTCAGCTCATACCGCTGGGGGATAGGTACGTGCGTTTGGTCTTTGTAGTAAGAGTCCTGGTTCAAAGTGCACACCTGGACCGCAAGGGGACAACCCTCTATTAAGCCATTAAGCAATTTCCTGCTGTGATCTGATATTCTTCTATCAAGCTCGGCGGCCTGGAGATAGGCCCGATCGTACCTGGTGTCTTCCCACAGCTTCTATAATAGCGTTAGTTAAGGTAGATTTCCCTGCGCACGTGCCGCCAGCAAGAGCAATGACGTAGGGAGGAGTCATTGTTGGAAATCGTTAAAGCCCTGGCCCGTGGCGTGAAAGGCCACAGCAGCCAGCCTCAGCCGGTGCAGGATATAACAGAGCCCTTTAGACTGATGACCCAGCCATGCCACGCCCAACAGAGATCATGTAAAGCCTGCGGACTGTAAAGAAAGAAAGCTCCACTTCCTATCGAGAACTTCGCCAAAAGACTGTTCATGCTCTGCTGGAACTTCGTCTGCAGTTTCTACGATAAAGGCCTAAGCTCTGTGCTTGTGCGCTGTGAACTCTTTTCGCGTTGGCTCCCGAAAATAAAGGCAAGATCCAAGGACATATTATCAAGGATAAACAGAAGTATTATTCCTGCGAAAGTATCTTACCACTTATGAAAGATTCCTTGACTGAACTATTCCTTCAACGATTTTATCAGTTTACGAAAGGTTTCAGAGAAACCAAAGCACAGAATGAAATGTATTCTGGTTCTGGATAGAGATCTCTTTGGGGGCGGCCACAGCGCGCTCTCGGAGCTTCATTTTGTGGCGCAGTGAGCCTTTGGAACAGAGATTCAGACTCCAGATAAGAGAGCCAACTGCTGGCAGTGGGAAGCGACTTCTGAGAGTTTGAAGAGCAGATTCAAGATCAGGTGGTTCAAGGATTGATCTTCTTTTGGTTGGGCTTCACGGTGTTTAGGATGAGTGACTTAGAAATGGAGGAGAAGCCAGGCTCTCCTGGGCAGGAGCAAGAAGGTCTTGCACAGGACGAGAACGTTGAGGCAGAAGTCAGAAAGCAAGATCGTAACACAGAGAAGGTGAAGGGGCGCAAGGACTCCCCTTCTAGAAAGAGAGAAAAGGAGGTAGAAGATGGAGGGAAAAGCTCAAAGAGACATCATCGAGAAGGAACAGATGACAGAAAGGACGATAGACGGGAAGGCAGGAGAGAAGAGAGGCGAGAAGGAAGGAGAGAAGAGCGAAGGGAAAAGAGAGAAGAAAGAAGAGGTGAGAAGAGAGAGGAAACGACCGAGAAGGAGGAAAGAACGGATGAGGCAGTAGAAGGTGATGTGGAGGATAAAGGTGAAACTACACCCAAGAAGTCCGAAGCAGCTGCTGACAAGCCTGAAGACGATCGTCCAGCTAAAGGAGAGTCTTCCAGGCGAGAACGTGACCGTGATTCACGCTCCAAAAGGCAACGCTCTCTGGAGAGAAGAGACTCCCGGAGCTATCGGAACCGCAGCCCAGGCAGAGGAAGTCGTTATAGACCTAGGAGTCGAAGCAGAAGCCGCAATCGTGATCGCCGATCTACCCGAGTGAGAGACCGTAGCCGAGACAGAGGCACAAGGAGCAGAAGAAGAAGCCGCAGCCCAAGGAGGAGGAGCACCAGTAGGTCTAGGAGGGACAGAAGCGACTCCAGAAGGCGGTCTTCTCGCAGTCGCAGCAGTGAGAGGAGGAGAGAGAAGAGAAAGAGAAGCGAAAGTCCAGACAAAAGCAGCACACCCGCTGGCATTCCTGCCGCACTTTCTGCTAACCCGCAGACCAGTCTGCTATCCGCTCTTACTCTCATTAATCAACTCAAGGGTACGCTACCAGGCGCTGTCAATCCGTTGGGCCTGGCAACTCTGAACACCCTGATGGGTCTACCACAAGCAGCAGCAGTGGCGGCTGCTAAGGCGCCCGCAGTGACTGCCGTAGGTGGGGGCGTTCTTCCTATTCCTCCTCCCGTGGCGGTCGTAACCCCTACAGATCCAGCCACTAAGCTACAGAGAGAGATCTTTGTGGGAAATGTGCCACCAGGGACAACGGAGGTGGCAATTCAAACCTTCCTAAATGCGGCGATGCATGAGGTAGG
>FLMG01000155.1:8151-19655 GCA_900088475.1 Hyphochytrium catenoides
ACTCACTCTCTCTCTCTCTGTGTCTCTCTCTCTCTCTTCCTCCCTCACTCTCTGTGTGACTCTGCCCTCACTCTCTCTCTTTCTCTCTCTCTCTATTTTTCTCTGTCTCTCTCTGTCTCTCTCCTCTATCTTTCTCTCTCCTCTATCTTTCTCTCACGTCTTTCTTTACATCTCATGATAACAGTCACTGCAGCTTGTCACTGCCGCTCTCCCTTGTCCTTTTCCCCTCTCCCAATAAATGAGCGAGGAGCTTCTGATTCTTCTCAACGGACAGTTTTGGGGAGACACAGAGAGAGAGGGAGAGAGACAGACAGAGAAAGAGAAGGGCCCCAAAGAGAGCCAGCACCAACAAGGAAGAGAGGCTGGAGGAACGATCGCCCGAGAGAGAGAAGAGGCAACGCAAAGGAACCACCGGAAAACTGGTTCAGCAGAAGAGAGTGAAATGTTTGGAGAGAGCGAGAGAGACAGAGAGAGCGACAGGGGACATATCTTTCACAAGTTTGATAATCTGATGATAGTTCTATTCGACCGAAGCCCTAAGCACGAGAAGCCTAAGAAGAGGGAGGGAGAGAGCGAGCGCGCGCGCGAGAGAGAGAGAGAGAGAGAGAGAGAGAGAGAGAGAAGAGAGTTTTTTTTATAGAGGGAAAGGGGCGGAGAAGCAGTTAGACGACCGACAGAAGAACATAACAAAAGAAAGACAGCAGAAGACGAAAAGAGAAAAAGAAGAGAAGAGAAGAACAAAGGGAGAAAAAGAGAGACAAGAAAAGAGAGAGAGAGAGAAAGAGAAGAGAGACGACCTAGAAGATGAGCGAGACGCCATTGCGGTCAAGTGAGAAGAACAGAGAGGAGAAGAAGCGAGAGAAGAAACGAGAGAGAACGCGATGAGAAAGAGGCAAAGGCAAAGGAAGAAGAAGGCCGATCTTCTCTTCCACGTTGACGAATCTAATAATAAGGAATGTTTTCCTCTCTTCTTCTTCTTCTATGGATCCATAACGCGCTGCGCCTTGGCCTGGGTGGCCGACGCTGTGTCCCATACATAACCTGTGACCGTCAGCAGCGCCACCCACAGGGTAAACATCGCCACGTCCCCAAAGACCTCTTCCACATCATGCCCCACGCGGGTCAATTCCTCTCTACTGGGCATCCCACAGTCAAGCAGCGTGGTCTGCATGAGGCTGGGAGAGACATCCTCGAAGCGTTGCAGCCAGAACAGTCGTTCCCTTCCCGTCAGATCGTCCCATTCAACGCTAGAAGTGATGTGCGCCGCATTCTTTGTAGGGTCAACAATGTCTAGCCTCATGGACGTTGGAGAGACCCACAGCGTGTGGCTGGCATTCGCGACATAGCCCCAGTTCCAGTCACATCTCGTGACGAATGGGAAGCCTTGCCAGCCGGTGATCCATCGCTGTTGGGCCAGCGGATGACTGAGTAGAGACTGGCCATGGAAGATAGAGTCGTCTGTGTCATGATAGAGTTCGTCAGCCGCTGTAGACGAGGATAAGGAAGAAGAAGATTGCTCTGTGTCCTTGGTTGTCGAGGAAGAATTCCTTGGCCGCCGCCTCTCTATCCAACCCAAGAGATCCATGAGAGTAGGCACGACGTCCAGATTGGAGACAAGTCTCTCCCGGACGTTGAGTCTGAGGTTCTGCAGCCTGACGTCGTCCTCAGCGATAAGACCCTTGGGCAGGTGGAACCAGAGAGGGACAGAAAGAACCTCAGACGTCGGATGGGCAATGCGGGTCTTGGTCTTGCCGGGTGTCTCTCCATGGTCGGCCGTGAAGGCAATCAGCGTGTTGTCCAGCAGTCCTTCTTGCTCTAGATAGGTTATGATGCTCGCGGTCATGGCGTCAGTCAGGTTCAAAGAGTGCTGCGCTCTGGCTATCTCCACCTCGGTGTCGTCCACGGGCTCCCCATTGCTTCTCGTTGGCGCATGGAAGGTCTCTGTGCCAAAGAATGGAGAGTGAAGATTGTTGAAGATCACGAGCAAGAAGAAAGGCCGATCCTGCTCTTGCTCTTCGTCATCATCATTATCCTCCTCGCTTCTTTCTTGTCCAGCAGCACAAGGAGGATCAACAAGCTGCTTCCTGGTGGCCGTTGGGGCACTCTTCTTTCTTGCTTCCTTATTGTCTTGGTCCTTCTTGGATCTATTACTGGCTGCTCTGTCTTCTCGCAGATGATCAAGCACGAGCTTCTCCGTGATGCGATCGTCCATGCCCATATCGTTCACGGCCTTGGCTCGCAGCGTCGTCTTGGAGACAACGTGGTCGAATTGGTCAAAGATGTCATTGAGCTCATGCCAGGCGCCGTCATAGTGAGTATCATAGGAGGAGAACAGAGCGGTAGAGTAGTTGTGCTCCTTTGCTAGGCCAGCAAATGGTATGGCTTCGGCGAACCTTCTCTTCTTCTTAATAGTTGTAGAGGAATGCTGGGCGTCGTTAGGAGAGGAAACATACATTCCTGTTAAGACAGCAGGTGTGGCTGTGGCAGTGTTGCCTGAAGCAGCGCGCGCGTCTCTGACGTCAAAGTAAGCACTTTGACTGGATCCGTAGCCATCTCCGTCCTGACGATAAATGTTCTTGGTATAGAAGTGAGAGCTGAGCGGCTGGCCATCAGGAGCTTTGGCAAAGAAATTGCCTAGACTTTCGTTGAGAATAAAGATAACATTAGGCCTTTTCTTCTTCTTGCCCTTGCCACAGCCATTACTCTTCTCCTCACCAACGTGAGAAGCAATCTCTTCTGCGGACAGCTGGGACGCCTTCATGATCTCAGACTTCTTCCGCTCTTCCGCCGTCAATCTAAATGGGGAAGAGCCAGCAGACCTCTCCCACTCCTGCGGGGAAGAAGCCGTCCGATAATAATCATGGACGGCTCTGAGTGCGTTTGCAATAGGCGCGTAAGAGGTGCTAACAACAGCGGAGCGCAGGTAATGGGTCACCACGGCAGAAGCTAAGACGACGGGTAAAAGGTAGAGGCCGCGGCCCTTATTCCTTTGTCTCCTTCTTTTTCCTACGCACGGCGGACACCACGTTGGTGCTTCCCCTTTGGTCCTCAAAGTGACCTTGTTCTCCTTTCCAAGCTCAAGAAGCGTAGCTGCTTCTTCGCAGTCCGATGGTGATCTGCTCCTAGAAGCTTGTTCAATATCTTTAGCACTTGGGCTCTCATCAGACTGAAGCACTTGGTAGGATATCATCCTGGATTCTCGACTCTTCTTCCATCTCGACCATAGACTGACTGTAAGGCCGCCAAGACCCCCGCCATTTCGCCACCAGGCAGCAGCATTATATCCCACGAAAGCTTCTGAAGCTATTGAGAGGAGAAGGCATCGGATCACAAGGTTCTTGGTCTCAAGGCTGTACCCTCCACCATTGGAGAAACCTTCAGCGACAGCAAAAGAGATGAAAGGCCCGCTTAACCTGTCGCCAATGAGAGAGAACAAGCTCGTATCGATCGCGGCGATAAGAGCATGTCCGCCTAAGATAAGAATTGTAAGAAGATGCCAGACAAAGCAAGATGATGGTTGCCACTGTCCGCTACGAGCAATCAACGTAAGCAGCAAGACGTTCTCGCACCACGCTGAGAGAAAGGCGGCCTGGTCAATATGCTTCCATAAGATAGGCGTGAGGGCGACTGCAGGCAGGAGATTCCAGCAGATCAACCAGGCGAGTCTCTTACAAGGCCCATCATCCTTCTCAATCTCTGCATGAGTCGACATCGTTGTCCATACCCTCGACAAGCATAGACAGTTACAGAGGCTGCAGATCCATCATCATCTTCCCATTGAAAGGGTAATGGTCCTTGTTGCAGATGTGATGACCCCAGTACTGCAGAGATAGATGAACTATCATTCACAAGGGCGCTTGGTGCCGTGGATTTGAGTGCATCCGCGCCAGGAATGAGCGCCAGTTCCCCCACATGCACTCTTGATGGATCTTCCTTCTCAGACCCGCTGGTGTGTCCTCCTGAGGACTAAGACGTACCCTTATGGGCTTCTCTACCTCGTGCACCCTTGGAAAGACCTTGACATGGCGGCTGGAGAGAGAGAGAGAGAGACAGCACCAGGAGAACGGAGATCTTCCCTGCTAGTGCGAGGAAGGAAGAGAAGAGAGGAGGATGACACCAGCAGATGCACAGAGAGAGAGAGAGAGAGAGACGGAGAGAGACGGGGAGAGAGAGGGAGAGAGAGAGAGAGAGAGAGAGAGAGAGATCCAGAGGATGAGGAAGAAGAAGTGGCCAGGCGAGGTCGGATCATCATCAGTCCACGGTCTGAGTGCGTGCCCTTGCTGCCACAATGAGAAGGAAAGGAGAAGGTCCTACCTGTCACTCTTAGGCCGCAGGACAGACTCTTCCAGGTTGTGGACATCATCCTGCCATCATCACAATCATCAGGGAAGGACTGAAGAGTAGTCAATAAAAATAGGCCTGTCCTTCTTTTTCCCTGTAGAAAGTTAGCGGTCTTCAAAAAGTTTACACGGACTAGAAAGCCTATTATCAGGTGATAATAAAGGGGAAACATCAACAAAGGTGCTCCTTAGCAGCAAATACTTCGTCCACCACAGATGTAGCGACCCCTCCTACCTTTGTCCTGTGTTTTTGGTCAATATGGTTTAGAACGACATGTAGAACGACCTATTTTAATGATGCTATTCTACTTTTGCAGTATATTATCATTGGGAAGGTAGACCAATGTTAACGAGTAACTATGAGTGGCCCCGGATGGGCCTATTAAGGCAAGAAGATGGGATGTCACAAGGATGCCCCTCAATCTTATTTAGGTTCAGGGGGACCTAATCAGGTCCAAAGCTCCATCCAGGCGAAACATCAATAAAAGGAGAAACATCAAAAATAGTCCACCTAGGAACTACCAGCAAATACTTTTATTATTCGGTGTTTCCTTCTTCTAACCGATGAGCCACCCCACCTACCCTTGGCCTGTGTTTTTGGTCGACAGGGTTTAAAACGACAACTAGAACGACCTCATTATTCCACAATCGGTTCTATTTTTTCAGTATATTATCACAAGGAAGGTAGAACAGTGTTGTTCATTAGTACTAATGGCCCTTAGATGGGTCTATCAAGGCAAGAAAGATGGGACTAACTATCACAAGGGTCCCCCTCAATCGTAGGCTCAAGGGGGCTATTCAGGTCCAAAGGTACTTGGTACCATAAACCCCTTTGTGGAGGTAACTTGGGCCTTAGTAATACATGTAGAATGGCATATTACACAAATAATACCGGTGGTAGGTGGTAGTAATAGAGATCAGATCCACCCCTGTTAGGACTCTGGAACCGTCTAGACTGCAGAATCGCCAAATTGATACTTTGGCTATTGAACCCAGTCCACCCTTCACCCTCCCACTCCAGCTTGATTACTGTTACTCAAAAGTACTGTCGATTAGCCAAAAAGGAGATTACTGAGGGGAAAATAGAGGGGCCACAGGGACGGTTAGGGTTAGCTGTTGTTGAAGGAAAAATAATAAAGTGGTGTAGTGCCAATAATGGAGGGCTATGGCCTTTATTATTGTTTAGGCCATTATTTCCTAGAATGGCTAGTTGACGGAACGAGCGTCCCTTACGAGTAGGACCTGAGAGAACCTCAGTTTGGTTCAAGAAATTGTCAAAACAGTCATAAAATTCGTCGATAAATGAAAGTATTGTCCAGTCAGAAATAGTTCTAATAAATATGTAATAATTAAATGATCAATTTTTTGGTCATCTTCCCTTCTAGAAGTATTAACCTTCCTTTATTTACTAGTTATCAAAATACATTGTGAAGGGTGAAGGGTTGCCTGAATAAAACGGTCTGACAAGCAAAATATCTTTCCCTTTCCGGACTTCTCATTCATTGAAAACGGCCGTCCTCCTTCCCCCGGTGGTCCACCTCTTCTTCCCAACATCATCTCTTCTCTTCCCATCTCTTCCCTTCCAGAAGACGGGCTCCAGCTGATGAAGGGAAGTTATTACTTCGAACCTACCTAGAGGCTAGGGTTAGCTTCTCATCTCGTGGCAGCAGGCCGTCGCGCTCAGGGCGGTTGTTGCCTCCCTCACAACGGCCGTTCGGGGTGCCTGAAGGTTGCAAGAACGGGCTAGCTCCTCCTCCTCGTCCTCCTCACCTCACCTCACAGCGGGTGCGGGCGGGCGCTCGGGCTGATTGTCGGTTGCAGCGACCGCAGCAGCAGTAGCTCCTCCTGGAAGAAGCGGTTGTCGCTCTTGCAGCAGGATGCTGGTCTCAAAATGATGGTGCAGCGGGCTGTAATTACCGCTAGCAATGATCCTCTCCTTTTTTTGGCCGTGGTCTCTTTAACAACAGGTGTCACTCTGCGTCGCGCTCCTCAGTCAGCAAAAAGGTCCCGCTCAACGATCTGCTGGGGTACTTAGTAGCTCTTTCAGCGATAGTTCTCTTTCTAGTTGGTCGCCTTCATCATAGAGTGCTTCTCTCCACGACGGTACTTCTCCAGTTGGTCTATCTGATAATGGAAGACTTTGACTCTACGGCTGCTAGGCTCTGCTTTCCTCTTGTCAAGTATCTTCAAGGGAGACCTCACCTTGATGACTTGGCCAAGAAGTCTCTGATAGATGCAAGGACTGAGATTGACAATGCTCTCGCTTATAAGCCTTCAATGATTGAGGTAAAGGCGAAATCACTGCGAAAGAAGCTGGTCTCGAAGAAAAGTGAGGTCATTGCACCCCACACAAATGGTGATGAGAAGACTATTATGGAAACGACCACGAGCGGGCGTAGAGGACGACTAGCCTCTATACAGTCCATCGTTACCAAGAGTGAAAAACTCAGGCGATTGAGGAGTCGCATTATGGTCTCCGTTTATCCCTATGTTGAGCTCTCCGAAGAAGAGAGCAATCTCACTGTTATGGAGTGGGCCTTGGGGAAACGAATCACTGAGTTCTATTGGAGTCGGAGGCATCTCTTGGTGACTGGTGTTCGCGTGGCTAACATTAGTGGCTGGAGCTGTCTGTTTCTGAACTCTGTAGGCCCGAAGCCATTGCTTGAGACGTGGTGGATGCAGGCAATGGTGAATGTCATACTCGGGGCCTCAGCTCTGTGGATCTTTGCCTCCTTCTTGTCGGCCATGAACCTTGCCATTGTGCGTCGGTGTCTTCTTTCCTTTGAGACGAGGCTCTTTATGATGGAAATGCTTCTTTTTGCTTCATCCCACTTTATCTTGTTAGGGCAAAGCTTCTCTGTCTTCTTGTCATCCCTTGTACTCTTCGTCGGCTTCTGCTTTATCTTTCTCTTCTATGACAGCTTCCCCATCTTTGCGCGGGTGCGCCTGAGATCGTCCTTGGTCTTGCACACGGCGTGCTTTATGACTCTCGTGGTGTGTATATACGGAGACGCTGGAGGCCGCGTCGTGCCGTCGTGTCTAAACCATCAAGGCTTACACCGAGAAGATCTGAACCAGTGCCTAATAGCGAAGTTCTGGATCTCCGTCAACGATGTCTGCGTTAGCCGAGGCTATATCATATCAGTGCTGATGCTGAAACTAGTCTATAACGCATTCAGACATCCAGGCGACTGCGTGATCTTGAAGTCCAGGATCCGGACGGTAGAAGCGTTTGCAGACGCTGGTGACTATGATGGCAGAGACAGGCATGACAAGTGCAGCAAAGCTTCTTCAGATGAGGGCAGCAACAGTGAAGGAGCTCTAAGAAGCACCCGTACGATGACAGCCCCCGACAGTATTCATCTTACATCTCAACAAAGCGGTAATCCCTCCTCCTCTCCTCCGACCCTCAGCCAGCACGATCCATCATCATCAAGAGGCAGAACAGAAGCTACGGCCTCCTCCTCCTCGTTATCATCATAGAGTTTTCTCTGCCTCAGCACGACGCTATCCACTACCACTTCTGCAGGACGATAAATTCAGACACCACCACGTCTCAAAGCAGCACGCAATAAAGAGATGCACCTACATATAGTCTCTAGTTGATGCTGATAGTTCGTCATGAAGCGCGGCACATACCTCTTCGTGGAGGAGCCAGGGGAAGTGGTTCAGACATGCCTTACTCTTCATTATATATGGGGAGACAGAAGCACTTAGAAGAAGATATCTTGCTCGAGTCTTATTCACATTGTCCAGTTCCTCGCTTCGCCTCCGTGTAGAGCCTCAGTGGTACGAGGTGGTGATCAAATAACCTGAGGAGCGAAAGCTAAGGTAAGCAACGAAACGAGAAGAGGATTGCAAGGAGGGGAACTGCCTGCGCCAGTCTCTCCCTATCGTCGTTATAGAGGTCTGGTTCCTCTTCTTTTCTTGGTCTGGACTGTCGGTGCTGAAGCAGCAGCTGCATCTTCAGATGACTTAATGCCGCTGGGTAAGGAAGAAGACCAAGGACACGCCTTGTTGAACAAGAGTGAGAAGGTGCTTCTTGGTCTGTACGTCGGCTGGTTTGGTCGCCGTAGGATAGCAAGCGCCACGCAGAGGAAGACTTCGCAGGAGCGCGCGCAGCAATAACACTTTCCCGAGGGAGAGAGACGTTTTCCTCCTAGAAACTGCAAAGAGAAGAAGAGCGCAGAAAGAAAGGGAAAAGGAAGAAAGAAGAGGAGCGTCCTTCCTTCAGAGCCATCCGTTGCCTACGCGAGTCAGGTAGGACTACTACCCGCCGTGCTGAGGAGAGTACTCCTTAAGACGACGAGAGGCCACATCCCATACATCGGCTGATCCATATCCAGCGCACAGCCAGGTGGTTAACAGCTGTCAGAGGAACGTACACATATAACACGACCTCAGGAGGATTGGCCTTTGTCAGGACAAGGTAGTAGAAGGCAGAACTTGGATATCTCCGCGCCTCTATCTGGATAAAAGCAGCCGCTAGACGTAGGCCACATCAGAGCGTTGTCCGCCAACCAACTACCAGCCCAGAGCTATCTGATGTTCGCTTCGTGCTAACCTTTCGACAAAAAGGAGATAAAAGCTAAGATCACTCAGGGTCATGATGACGCTAGGTAGGTCGATGTCCTTGAACAGAGTGAAGAAGACGTGGGGCCTCCGAGACTCTCCTGTTGAACCTCCTCTTCTAATAGAGTTACTACTGCTGGGATGGAGCTGACGAACGAAGAGAGGAGCAAGCAAGAGTCGGGTTTGGCTGGACAAACAACGAGGAAGGTCGGCACGTGAACGAACCCGCTAAGAGTCTCCTTTTCAAGCAGAAAGATGATCGCCAGGTGGAATATCCGGGAGTGATGTTAGAGTTCCTCAGTCTCTGCCAGCCGCGCGCTCAGAACCTCGTAGACACGGCACGACGGTTAAGGGAAGCACACCTTGGCAGCTGTCGAGACTCTGCGTTTCTGCTGAAAGAGTCAATCGGCCGGCCGCCCAGCGCTGCCCTGAGAGGTATGTTAGAGGTAGATCGTAGGTATTAAGATGTAGTCGGTCACCTAGTCTTCGCTAGTTAGCGAGCTAGGACAGGACGGTTAGGTATGGGCCAGGAGCCTCCTCTTCTGTTCGCTTGACCCAAGGAGGAGGCAAAGGAAAGCTCCCCGGGCAGTAATGTCAGGCGCTAGTTTTGATTCCTTAGCTAGAGGCTTATCATACATCATCCTTTGTGCCTTGTCACGGCATCTTGTCACGCGGAAGGAAAGCCTAATAAGCGGCGTCCGGCGCCCGGTAGTTTACCTCTCTCTCTAAATATAATATGCCAGGTAAGTGTGTTTGCAGCCAAAGCCTTCATCGTCGATCCGGATCCTTCCCGACGCCTCTATTTATCCTGTTGCTTCCACTCCTCGCTGTTGGATCATCTCAGAGGTACTTTCTATCATGTATAGCGAGCAGCAGACATAGAAAGACGGCATTTGGAGTGTGCCCATCATCATCCACTCGCCGCTGCAACGTAAACTCTGTGACTTGAGTTCCTTGGTGAACTGATGTGCAGCGGGTTGTGAGCCTTCAGTTAGTCGTTCTTCGCTTCTTTCTTGATGCTTCTACGAGGGTAACGGTGCCCCTGCTGCCTCAGCTGCTGATAAGAGGCAACCTGGGGACGAAGAGGAGTGCCGTCTCTTCTCTTCTTTCAAAAGCGTCTGCGGGCAAGTTCCCGTCAGCACATGGAGGAGGATAGAAGAAGGTGGCTCCTGTCATGAGGAGTCTGCGCATAATCACGATAAGGATGCCACCTCCTCAGCCATTTGCTCGGCGATATGAGGGAAGTGGACAAGCTTGCTGTCGCTCCTGCTAAGGATAATGCGCTCGCAGCCGCTCTCGAACAGAAGTATGGCCGCCTTCGTCAACGATGTCGTCAACGGTGCGTCTCCTTCTTTCCTGGTGCCCCTGCCTGAGGATACTTAGCATTGACTGACTCTTCTGTTCGTCCTTCTTTGGTGCAATCCCAGGCGCCTTCGGGCAACGCTCCTCCTTCCTCTCGTGCTCTTATGATACGAGCAGCTACACTGCTGGTGGCGTCCTCATCGCGTCCTCAGAAGTGTTTGAGTCGTTCTTTGTCCTCTCTCTTCTCTGCCTGCTGCCTCTCCTGACTCTCTGTCTCTGACCTCTCGAGTAGTCTTGGCCGCCACTGTTCCCTCGTCCTGCACCACTTCTTTCTTTCCTCCTGCTTCTACTTCTCAGTCTTGGGTGGCGTCCCTTTCTTCTCCTCTCGCTCTTGGCTCCTCCTAGGCCTTCTTCTTCTCTTTTCCACTCCTCCTGCTTCGCGGCTTTCTTTCTTCCAGACGAGAGCACTGCAACCAGAAGTTTGTCATGTTGTCTCTCTTAAAGTTATTGCTTCCTATCCTTGTTTCTCCTCTACGTAGAGCATCAAATCTCCTCTTGCACATCATCTTCATAGCTTTGCATAGATGACGACGAGAGGTGAAGACGGCTCTCATGAGCCTGCAGCGCTCCCTGAGCTCAACTTAGCCTTGAGCCCAATAAAGCTCTACTTGGTGATAAACCAAAGGAGGCCGTCGTCGGGAGTCAGAAGAAGGAAGAAGGAGGCTGACAGTGGGTCACACATAGTAAGGTTACGGCTAGAGTTGACGAGCAGTCGCCACAGATGCTTCCGATACTCTGCAATGCCCATGGCCGTGATGCTGCTAGAAAGAGATAGATATTGCTCTCAGCAAGAGAAGAAGAGCAGGCGGGTCCTCGTCTTCACTTTATAAATAAGTCATTATAGTGGTGACAGTTCATACTCAGCAGATGACCTTCTCTCTCTCTCTCTCTCTCTCTCTCTCTCTCTCTCTCTCTCTGTCTCTCACTCTTTTATCTTCCCTTCCTGCATAAAGGAGAATAGATAGAGACAGGAAAATGAGAGCCGTCCTCTTTACAAGCTCCTTGTCTCTTCTGCCTCATGAGGCAACCACTAGGTCGTTCACTCCTACATGGCAGTCATAGACTGACGCCTGCAGCTCTGCAACTAGGGACGAGGTGTCAATGACCCGGCAAGAGAGAGAGGAGAGAGAGAGAAGCTTCTCATCGTCACTCTCCTCCTCTGACGCAAACGCGTCCGCCACTAGCGAGACAGAGTAACCACGATCGACAGCGTCCAGAAGCGTTTGTTCT
>FLMG01000161.1:4866-16487 GCA_900088475.1 Hyphochytrium catenoides
TATCTCATACAGCTAGGCTATCATCTTCACAGCATTCTGTATATGGTCTTCGTCTCGCCGCACAGAAGTGACTTTGCAGAGATGAGCTTCCACCATCTCTGCACTGTGCTGCTGATCTCCTGCTCCTACCTAGCCAATTATCTGAGGGTCGGCACTCTCGTAGTGTTTGTCCATGACGCCAGTGACCTAGTTGGATGTAAGGCTACTGGTCGTCCTCGCTGCGGCTCTTGTCCTAGATCTTCGCTCATCACTCTTACCTGTCTTTCTTGGAAGCTCCGATCACAGGTCCTCTATGGCTTCATTAGTTCTCCTCAAACTGCAACTATACAGACTCTGTTATATCAGCTACTGATTTCTCTGGCAATGGAGATCTTAAGTGCTCCTTTCAGTCTCTCCAGTCCTTCCTTACTTGCTTTGCTTAAGCCTTCATACCTCTCGCCATTAGGGCTTCTGTTTCTGACGAAGTCTGATTTCTCTTTCCTACAGATGCAGTGAAGAGCGTGGTGGACACCCCACATACCTACCTCACTTTCTCTCTCTACCTTGTCCTCTTGGTCACCTGGGGCTATCTTCGACTGTTCGTGCTCCCTGTACACATTCTCTACTGCACGTGGGTGGAGGGAGAAGGTGTCGTGCCGGAGGTGATCAGGAAAGGGATGAACCCCCTTCTGGTCTTTCTCGTCGGACTCCACTTCTACTGGTAAGAGAGGAAGCGTACTCCTCTCTCCATCCTTTACACTCTCTTTCATGCCCTCTCACCTCCCGTGCAAAGTATTCTTCCATATCCCATCTCTTGTCTCTGGCACTCTTTCTGCCTAGGACAGTATCCTTATGCTAAGGGCTTTACCTCTCTATTCGGTATGTGTCAGGTTTGGTCTATTTCTAATGATGGGCTATAAGTTCTTGAATACGGGGAAGACCGAGGATATTCAAGACAAGAAGAGAGCAGCGGCCATAGAGCTGAGAGACAAGGACAAGAAGGACAAGTAGCAGCCCTGTACAGGGCTACCTGTTGAGTGTCCTATCATAATATCGTTAATGTGGGTTTCGTTATAACATTTGAGGAAGACGAGCGCGAGGGAGAAAGTGGACGAGGATCGATGGGCCCACGCTATCCTTATGTGCTCTTCCTTAATGCGATCTTTCTATCAGCTCTGTTGACCTCTCTCTCTCTTCTCTCTCTCCTTGGTATTTATTCTGCCTCCAGTGACTATTGAGAGTCAGCCCTACGAAGCAACAGTCTAAACTATAATGTCAGATGTAACATTAGTCTGAACCTTTGCTCTTCTTGCTCATCTTGTCTGTTCCTTGCTTGCCCTAGAGCTATAGAGGCTCTGACGATACACTTTCCACTTCTCGTTCTCACCATTCTTCAGGGTTCTTATATAATGCGGCTGTGTATCAGCTCCCCTCTTCACTACTCTTTTCGTTGCCCTTCCCAAGTCCATCAGTCACACTTTATAATCCGCTTCCGTCTAGTACTTGCTCCCTTTATTTCTCTCCCTTTAGTCTTTCCCTGTTCCTTTCGACTCTTCCTCTGGAGAATGTCCTATCATGTCAATCTGTGCATTAAATGTTTGCTGGTTGATGGGTCATTAGACCGCAACTATTGAATGATAGTAAGACGTAGAATAAATAAGCAAACAGAGGGCTGAGCTGCTCTTAGGAGTGGGGCCACGAGGGTAATGTGGCTTGTCTTGTCGTCTTCTCTTTCTCTCTGCTGTCAACCTCCGTTTACAAAGGATTAGTGGTTGAGGATGTCTTCCTTGTTCCTCCTGACGTCTGGGGCCGTTGTCTAGCGACGGGCTTAGTGATGTCCACTCCCCTGCCAGGACACGAAGGTCAGAAGAAAGCAAAGAGAACTCTGACAGGTGGGAACAGTAATAACAAAGCGATCAGCGAACGAAGTCACTGAGGAAAGGGGAAGACCATAGTCCCAGAGCCTTAGTATGAAACAATTGCTTCGACAGAGCTTCTGGCTTACGTCATCTTCGCTCTCCAGCCTCCTGACGCTTCGTCTATCTCCATGTACCGCAAGAGACCTTCTAACTGTGACTCCTGGATTGAAAAGAGAGCCACCTTAGTAAGGTACATGCTTCTTCTCCCGACTAACTAAGACAAGGCGGTTTTCCACTCTTCCCTATCCTCTTTCTTCGAACGAGAGATCCGCCCTCGCGAGCGGCCTCTTCTTCCCCGCTCTTCCCAGCTCTCTACCATGTAGAGGAGTACGTTTACTTCTGCAACCCTCTCCTATTACGGATTGCCTGTCTTGTTCCTCCTCCTGCTCACTAGCCATTGTTGCTTCACTTTTTGCTCTCTCTTTACTTCCGATGAGTTACCTGCGTGCAGTACTTTCCCTCTAACCGGTGCTGCTCTTGTCCGAATGCCTCTTCCGCTACTCTAACCAGGAACTCTAAGAACATAGCGAAGCCTCTCTCTGCTCCTCGAAGAGCTGACCACTCAGGTAGAAAGGACGCAGTAGAGGACGGAGGAGAGGTAGGAAGAGGAGCGGAGGCAAGGGCAGGAGAAGAGGAAGCCGGAGAGGGGAAGGGTGATGCCGTAGAGAAAGCTGGGGAAACAGAACCGCGCCGAAGTGCGGACTGGTAGATTGACGATAGCTGAGAAGCGCAGGAAGGGGAGGGCCAGGGATCATATGGAGACAGAGGTGGAGAGAGATATGAATGTGGGAGACGGGATTGGAACAGGAAGTCAATGTCAGTGAGCCAACAACTCTGAGGGTTCTTCTGCGGCGAGAGAACAAGTGTGGAAACATGCTAAGAAAGAAGAAGTAAATTTAGATGTTCCTGCTCTCTCCAGTTCACATTCCATTCCATTGACCTACCGTTTGCTTGGCAATGAGTTTAGGTGAAAGATCAAAGTCTGCAGCCATTTTAGCGGTCTCTGGAAGCCTCAATAGCTCTTGTCCACCCGCCAGCCCATCAAATGTGGGCGCGGCAGTCTGTGAGCTTTGCAGACGTCGGTAGAAGTTGAAGATCTGACGCCACGAGGAGGAAAGGCAATTAGAAAACCAGCGTCTAACGAGGACAGAGTCAAATAGGACGACCACAGTGAGACGATTGACATGCGCACTAGCAGACGTTATGAAGTGAGATAGAGGTCAGGGTCCTGATGCTCTTGACAACCACGATAGTATAATGCCAGCGAAGAGAAGTAGGCGATGGCCACAAAGAGACATCGAAAAGCTGATAGAGAGAGTTCAGACGGTATTGCAGGGCTCTTGGCGCCTGTCACCTGGTGCAATGGGCGCTTGTATTTCTTGTTAAGCAGCAGCGACTGGGTCTGCAGAGAAAGAGAGAACTCGCTAGACTTCTTCGTGGCTAATGAGGGCATATGCCATACAGGGAGCACAGAACACTTATCAGCAAAAGTTACGCCCGAGTCACTGCGCGAAGGAGGAGAGCGGGCTTCACTTCTCTCCTTCTTGGCTCTCTGCAGCTCCTCTCAGTTCTTCATCTTTCCTCTTTCAAAGCCCTCTCACTCACTTGCATGTCTCCCAACAGCGTCTGTCTCTAACTCCCTGTCTCCTTACGAAACCTCTAGCATCATGTCAGTTGCGTGTACCTTGGAGGTCGTAGCCAAGTTTCTTGGGAGTCCTCTTGCTTGCCATGGCAGCCCTGCCCTCATCGTCTCCCAAGCCTTCAATCCCTGCTCTTGATATCTGGCGCCATGCTGCAAGCAACGGAGGAAAGAGAGTGCGTGTCTCAGTTAATTTATTCCTCGTCAAGCTTTAGTCTAACCTACTTTGCCAACTTCCAAAACCTAGTTCGATGCTCTCTCTCTCATCTCCCTCTCTCTTCTTTCTCTCTATCTCTTTCTCTCTCTCTCTCTCTCTCTCTCTCTTTCTCTCTCTCTCTCTCTCTCTCTCTCTCTGCGTCTCGCTCGTTCTCTTCTTCTCTAACTCTCTCTGTCATATTAACATTCGGAATACATCTTCTGTCGCCCAATCTCTCCCTTTCTCATCTCACTTTCTCTCCCTCCTCTCTCGTTTTTGACAGACAGGCATTTCAACTTCTTTCCCTCCGCTCTCTCCGTTCTTTATATCCAAGGGATTAGAGTCTCTGTACCTGCTGTGTCTGTCACCTTCATAACCTCAAGAAGAAAAGAAGCTATCTTGTCTACGGCTGTTTGGACCTTCTTGCCTCCTTCCGCTACTGCTTTTCCCTCTCTCGCTGCAGCTGCAGGACCAGAAGAGAGAGAGGCAGAGGTGCTTCCACCTGATTCTCCTTTCGGTCTCTGCGGCAGACCTCCAGCGACGAGGGCAAAGCACCCCAGAAGGTCGACGAACCCTCGATAGGAGACTTGGACTGGCACAAGTTCAGGCGGAAGGGTAGAAGAGAGAGAAAGAGAAGGGATAGAAGAGGAAGAGGGGACTGGCTGGGCGATGTAGAACTTATCGTGCTCTGTGTGTCCCTTGGCAAAGAGAATAGTCCTGCTCTCTGCAGATCCTTCTCCATCCGCCTTAAGAGCAATGCGACAGATATCTAAAATCTCTTCCTCTTTCAGAAGCGCTGGGATGACGGAGAGATCTCTGAGCAGCTGGACGAGAGAGGCCAAAGACATCTTTGGTGCGAGTGCGCCCTGACTCGCTGCAAGCAAACCAAGATTGGGGAAGAGGAAGAAAGGGAGCGGGAGGAAGCGAAGGCAATGAGGATGTCACTATAGCCAGGGAGAAAGAGGCAAGAAGCGGAGACAGTCCGAGTAGGTCGAGATAAGCACAGAAAAGTGAAGTAGGGCAGAAAGCCTTCAATATTGCAGAAACATCAAAAACAGAAGCCGCAGGTAAAAAAATTGCCCAGAAAGAGGGAGGAGAGAAAGAGGGGGAAGTAAGAGGGGTGGAGATGGGAGAGAGAGAGAGAGACAAAAGGAGAGTAGTGCTTCACCTGTCGAGAGGAAAGTGTCCATCTTGACAACCTCTTTTCCGACTGTCACCATTCCTCCCTTCATCTGAGAAACAAAGAGAGCCTTATGACTGATGTTTGGATTCTTTCGTCTCTTTGCCCTCCCGCTGTTCTTTGTAGTCACGGGTCGCATCTTGTACAGCTCTCTCGTTCTCCTCTCTCTTTCTCTCCCCCTCTTTCTCCCTTTCTCTTTCTCTCTTTCTTTACCTCTCTCTCTCTCTCTGTCTCTATCCCTCTGTCTGTCTGTCTCACTCTTCGCTTCCATAGTAATGACCCTACTGTTCTTGGTCGAGTTGAACAATCTCTGGCTCTCTTTTCTCTCGCTTTCTCATTTCCTCTTGCTCAATCACTCGCTTCTATCTCCTTCGTCTTCTTGAGACTGTCTCCCCTTACGCTCTCAAGCTTGTCTCTCTAGCCAACTGGCCAAAAGCTTATTATCCAGCACTCACCATCCGCGCCCCGAAGGCTTTGGTGTCAGCATAGTGAGAGAACAGTTCGTAGAGAGCAGGAGCAAGCTCCTCTGCTTGAGGGAGAGCGGAAAGTGGAACACCGCCTTCTTCGTATAGAGGATCCTGCACGCACATCAAGGACTGGAATACTGCCAGCTGTCCAGAGAAAAGGGGAAAAGAGCAAGGGAGCAAGGGAGAGAGGGAGACAGTGGTGAGAGAGAGAACAAAAAGCCGTCATGAGAGCTGCACCTTCAAATGAATGGCTTTGCAAACCAAACCTCAAAGTTTGAAGAAGCCCATCTTACCCGTGCCTTCTCCTTCTCCTTGACCTGCTTTCGAGCTTTGGAATTCGTGCGCTTACCATCATTACTAGCTCTGTAGAGAAGGAAAGAGAGTAAGGTGACCTTTGTCCTGAAGGTAAAGACAGGTATTACGGACTGAGAATAAGACAGAGAAAGCAATGTCGTGACTATAACGCGGTCAGCGGAAGGAGAGGTCCCGAAGAGCATAACTTAAACTCATTGAACTGAACAAGTAAAGAGCTTGCAGGGTTATGGAGCTTACATTGCGATGCCATTGCCGTTGTTGGCGGCTCCTGCTACTGCGAAGTGGGAATGTGAAGGTGGGGAAGAGAGGCGAAGGGTGTGAGAGAACAGTCATTTAGTGGTGAGACGGAGAGACAGGCAGAAGAATGAACAGCTGACAGTCTGAGCTAGCTGGACCTCGGCGTGAAATGAAGAAAAGTCACAGGAAATCTTGCATATGCCCTCAGCCAGGCAGAAGTGTAGACCGATAGTATGGAGATGCTGAGAGGGAGATACGGAGGTGGACAAGATACCGAGGCAACGACAGGTGCAGCGGCCAGAAACAAGGAACCACAGACGGAGATAGAGTGAAAGAAGGAGGGAATAGAGGAAACTTTGACCCTGAAGAGAGGCACAGAGAGGGACAGGAGTGGAACCGATCGCGAAAGAGGTTACGAGCACGGAGAGAGAGAGTTTGACTCTATGGATGACATGAGAAGAGCGAGAGCGAGAGCGAGAAAGAGAATGGGAAAGAGAGAGAGAGCGAGAGAGAAAGAGAGAGAGAGAGAATAAAGGAGAGGAAGGGAGACTCACCCACTGCTCCTTTCGACTCCAGTTCCTTGATAACCTCACGGAGCTGTTGCATCAACATTGCGATGCGATGTAACGAGTGAGGAGAGAGACTAGCTACCCTAAAATGCAGGGCAGACAGGATGTCAGAGATCTACAAGGAACTATTATTGGCCAGGTGCAGCACCTAGCTTAAGAGAGAAAAGACTAACAGGGACGGGGAGGAGAGACTGTGTAAGACAAGCTAGGAGACAAGGGCGAGACACATAGAGAAGGCCGATCCAGAGACATGAGAGGAAGAGCCGAACCATTAGGTATGAAGAGATGTACAGCTAAAAGAGTAGAAGCAAACAATAGACATGGCGTCAAGAAAGAGGAAGAAGAGTAGCAGAGATAGAAGTTGCGCTCTGAGGAAGATTGGCTAGACAGAATCTTAAATTAAACCCTGAGATCCCGGAGAGATAGAGAGCAGATAATAGGGAGACAACAACGCAAGAGAATGAAGGAACACACAGATAGAGAATGAGTCTTCTAGGGAGAGGCGAGAGCGAGACGACTCACTTTTCGTACGCAGCTTCATATTCAGTGGTGGCCAGGGTCAAGGCTCTCGTCATGTCTCCCAAGAGATGGAAGAGCGCATGAGAGTAGAGAAAAGCAATCTGCAATCGAAGCTCTAGGTAGAAAGAAGTAGAGATATGAGAGAGAGATGCCACTAGAGCGCGCATAAGATAACAGAGATAGGGCCAGAAACAAAGGAGCTTTAGCTAGATAAAAGATTAATCGGAGAGAGAGAGAGAGAGAAGGAGAGGAGGAGAGTAAGAGGAAGCGGGACACGAAGCAAATCGGGAGAAAGACAAGCAAAATGATAACGTTTCCCTGCTAACCCCAAACCCGGTTGAAGAGAGGCAGTTATACGTCTCCTTGAATTAGAAGAAAGAAAGGGAAGAGACACGCCTACCGTTGGTGGGTTCAAGATGCTCTCTCGCCAGTATAACTGCCTGCTCAAAGACGGAAGCTATCTCCCGCTTCAATCTGGTGCTTCGCACAGCCTCTTCCTCTCCTTCCTTCTCTCTCTCCTCTGACTGCACTTCCTCTCCTCTAGGATTTGCCTGGACGTTGGCTGTCTCCTTATCTTGTCTTCCATTCAAAGAACGTCTTTCTCTCTCTTTCTTCAGCTTTAGAGCTTCTAGTTGGTTAACATACTGCTGGGCCAGCCTGATAAGGAAGAGAGCGGGAAAAGAAAAGAGAAGAAAAGAGAGAGACAATACAGTGAGAGGAAGAGAGAGATGGAGAAGAGAGAGATGTCATCGAGAAAAAGACAATGAGGGGGAGAGAAAGAGGTGGAGAGAGAGAGAGAGATCTTCACTTATGATAATGATAAGCAATAAACGTGGTTGGGATAGAAGGATATGAGAGGGAGAGAGGATACAGAGAGAGAAGGAAGGCAAAAGACAGGTCTTGCCGAAGGAGTACAGACTGGATGGACTGACATCATAAGGTAGAGACACCGCGCTTCCGGAGGGAAGGTAGAGAGAGAACCCTCTACGTCCTGCTCGTCTTTCTCTCTTCGATTCAATGGATGAGAGAGGGAGACAGAGGTGGTCGTCCCAGAAGCGTCCAGGGACACAACTGCCGCTGGCTCCAAAGGAGGCAGAGAGGATGGAGAAGGAGTGTCGACTGGAGAGAGAGGAGAAGACGAGGAAGGGACAAAGCCTCGAGAGTTCTTTGCCAGTCTATGTCGCAGAACAGAAGCTATTTCATCGCAGATCTCCTCATAGTCCTGCCGAAGCTGCTGCAGCCTGGCGCTCCCGTCACTAAAGAGAAATGACAGAAAACGTCAAAGGGTATTTCTGAAGAATGAGAGGACCAAGAGAGAGAAAAGAGAGAGAGAGACATGCACACACACGCAGAGAGACAGGGGCAGAGAGCGAGATAACGTGACAGCGTGGGGTTAAAACGAAGAGGAAGAGGGAGAGATAGGACAAGGAAGAGGGAGAGACCCAGAGAAAGGCGAGTGGAGGCAGAAGATGTCAGAGAAAAGGATGTTGCAGAATTTGTCAGGGAGTGGAGACGGAGAGGAGAAGCAGAGGACGACCTTAGAAGAGGGAAGAGTAGGAGAAGATGGGTAGAAGAACCCAAAGAGAGAGACGGAGAAGAGAGAAAGTGAGAGACGGAGAGAGGAAGAGAGAGAGAGAGATGGAAGAAGTGAGAAAGAAGCGGAAGATCATTCGTCAGCTGACCTCATCCTGTTAGCTATTGCTGAGGACAATGGTGGTCTTCTTTCAATCTCCAGACCTGTGGGTTCCTCTCCTTCTCTCCACAGCCACTGCGCAGCATCGTCTTCATTCTCCCTTTGTCAGAGCATGGGCCACGCGGTCTTTCGACGTCCGGAGAAGAGGAAGGATGTAGGCTGAGGAGGACGGGGAACGGAAGAGAGAGAGACAGAAAGAGAGAGAGAGAGAGGAACGAAGAGAGAGATGGAAGCAGCAGCAAAGAGAGAGGACAAGAACAAAAGCGAGAAGACAGAACCACGAATCCCCAGACCAGCAAAAGACAGAGAAGGGAAGAACGAGCGGGACGGACACAGACCACTTAGGACAATCAAACGCTAAGGGAGAGCAAACGAAAAAGACAGGGCGGATTCCGCTGAGCACAGGAGCTGGGACGAAGAGAGACCTTTGGAGACTAAAACAGACCGAGCGGGCCAGCCAGCTGAGAGATAAAGACGACAGGAAGAAAGAAAGAGAGGAATGAAGAGAGAGTGCGAGCGAGAGAGAGGAGGCGCGCAGAACAAGGAGAGCGAGACTTCAGCAGGAGGACTATTGACAGACGAACGCCTTAGAAAAGAACAGACATAGAAGATAGAAGACATGAGCTCCAGAGAAGAGCGCCGGGAAGGAAACACAGCGAGAAAGCATGAGACGTCGAAAGGACGATAGAGCGAGACAGTGAGGGGAGAGAGAGTGACAGAGAGAAGAGAGAGAGAGAGGGAGAGAGAGAGAGAAGAGCGAGAGAGAGAGAGAGAAAGAGAGAGAGAGAAGAGCGAGCGAGCGAGAGAGTGAGCCGATGAGGAAGAGGAAGCATGAGAGTCTACCTGGGTGAGGCCAGTAACGGATGAACTCAAAGGAGACTCAAACTTGCTAACAACCTTTATTGAAAGGAACATGAAAGATACATCATTCATCTTATATGGCTAGCTCTAATTGTATACTTTCAGGTTCAGAGGAATGAAAGATTCAAAAATAGTACAATAGTTTACAGCTAGTCACATCGAACAACAAACGATCACGGGTTGGCAGTATATGAAATCTCTCTCTCAACCAGTAGACTCTCTTTGTCAACGTGCATCACACTCTCTCTTTCTCTCACTCTCTCTTTCTCTCTCTCTTTTCTTTCTCTCTCTCTCTCTCTCTCTCTCTCTCTCTCTCTCTTTCTTCTCTCTCTTCTCTCTCTCGCTCTCGCTCTTCTCTCTTTCTTTTCCTCTCTCTTTCTTTCTCTCTCTCTCTTTCTCTTTCTCTTTCTTCCTCTCTCTCTCTTTCTCTTTCTTTCTCTCTCTCTCTCTCTCTCCCTCTTTTCTTGGTCTCTCTCCCTCTCTGTTCTCTCTCAGGTCTCTCTCTGTCTCTCTCCCTCTTGGTCATCACTATTCTCCCTCTGGTTGGGTTCTCTCTCTCTCTCTAGCATCGCGTCCCGCATTGCGTCTCTGCGGTCCATCTTCGTCTGTTCGCCATCATCGGCAGTGAAGCCTTCAGTCAGAGATCAAGACATACAGAGACAGATTGTCTCGAGGTACACAGAAAGTTAGTCATTGCGCTCCAGATAGCAAGCCAGAGGAGGAAGAGAGAGAAGGGATCAGGGAAAGGAGGAATACATTTCAGCAGCGCCGCGCTCTTCCTTGGCACGTTGGCCACTTCCTGTCTGTCCTTCTCCTTTCTCTCCTAACAAAAGATGCTACAGCTTCTCTCTTCCGCGCACTCTTGCGCCCTGAGAGGGAAGAGAGCCCTCTCTCGCTCCCCGTCTGTCTCCCGTTTTCTCTCTATGAAGACGATCACTATCGATGAGAAGGCAATGCAGGTGCTGCTCAAAGATTTCAAGGCCTCTGAGAACTTTGACCTCGTCGTTATTGGATCTGGACCCGCGGCGCAAAAATGCGCGATAGACAGCGCGAAGAGAGGTGATTGTCTTCTTCCTCTTCTTGGTCTAGGCTCAGTCTCTGGCAGCAGCTTCTCTTAAATATTCCTCGTTGGGAGATGGACTGTTTGCTTTGGTCTCTGCCTTTGTCTTCCTTTTCATTCAATCCATTCCTTGCTCAGTAATGTTCCTTCCTTTCCTTCCTTTCTCTGTTTGTCTGGCTGTCTTCTTTCTCTGTATCGTCGCGTTAAGCCTGAGCACTGTCGTCCCGCGGTTTATCTATTACTTTTTTGCCGCGCATCTCATGCTCTACCTCGTGCTCCTAGCGGTCCCAGTCTTCTAGACTTCCATCGCTTCTATGGCTGAAGAGCTCTCTCTCGCTCTTTATTGGCCTTCGCTCTTCTTTGACAGCATCTGCCGATATCTCCGCATCTTAGCACCTCCTTCGCTTTCTGCATATTAGTCTTTCCCTTGCGGGACTTCTTCACAAGTTTTGTCTCTTCCTTACCAGGACATGCCTCACATCCTCCCGCTTTCTTTTCTCTCTCTCTCTCTCTCTTTTGCTTCTTTCTCTCTTTCTTTCTCTTGCTTTGTTTAGGCAAAAAGGTTGCAGTGGTGGACAAGCGCGCTCTGCAGGGCGGCGTATGTGTGCACACAGGCACGATACCAAGCAAGACCTTCAGAGAGGCGATCATCCATCTCACTGGCTATAGACACAAGGGATTCTATGGAAATTCTGCGCAGGTAAGAATCAAGAAAGAAAGAGAGAGAGACAGTGAGAGTTTGGGAGAAAGAGAGACGTCACGGGCGCCGTGCAGAGCTCTTACAGTCCACCCATCTCTCGCCTCTCCTCCTTTTCTCTGTTTCTCTCACATCTTTCAGCCCCTTCGCCGGATTGGTGTGTCTGACATCTTGGACAGAGTGAAGAAGGTCGAGCACGTGGAGACTGATATTGTGAGGGACCAGCTACTCAGGTCAGTTTAGCATGCCGGAACTCTCGCTCCTCCCTGTTCTGCTCTCTCTCTCTCTCT
>FLMG01000167.1:479-21037 GCA_900088475.1 Hyphochytrium catenoides
CGCGAGTTTCGGCTTTGAGATGGAAACCTTTGAGTTCCTGAACATTTTGCAGGTAAATTGCCTACATTTCGCACTTTGAAGTGTACGGAACTTGAAACCTGGGCTGAGTGTTCACATCTCCTTCATAGCTTCTCTCTACATGGCTGTTTTGGTTTCTCGTTGTCTCTCTCTCTCTCTCTCTCTCTCTCTCTCTCTACCTCCCTCCCTGCCCCCTCCTTCCTGTTTCCTTCCTGTCGCCTTTCGTCTCTCCACCATGTTCTCCGACGGCGGTTCCTGTTCGAAACTCAACCTCTTGGGAGTCCCATCTTAGCTCGTCCTATTTCCTCTACTCTTTGTCCCGTCCCTTCTCTCCTTCTCTGTCTTCACACTACTGACTTCTCTCTCTCTCTCTCTCTCTCTCTCTCTTCAGGTGCATGGTTTCCCTAAGGTTATGGGGATTCTGACTCATCTGGACAAGCTTCGGAACAACAAAGCGCTAAGAAAGACCAAGAAAAGTCTCAAGCACCGCTTTTGGACGGAGATATACCAGGGAGCGAAGCTCTTCTACTTTTCTGGGCTGCATAATAACAAGGTACGTCTGTCAATGAGGAAGGGGAGAAGGTGCCAGGAAAGAGAAACCAGGAAAGAGAGAAGAGAGGAAACCTAAGAAAGACGAGACAGAGAGAACGAGGAGGGAGAGAAGAGAGAGAATAACCGGAGTAACATAGATCTTGACGAAAATCCGGAGAAACCTGAGGTCTCTACAAGGTTACGCTTCATGCAAATGAGGCCTGCTCTTCTTGCTTTTCCTCCTCTCACTGCCAGTTCTCTGATTGGGTTTGACCTTGAACAACGATCACTCGCACTCCTCCCACTGGAGCGCTGACCTCTGACTCTTCGTCTCTCTCTCGTTCTCTTCTCTCTCTCTGGCTCTCTTGGGGTTTTTCTCGCGGTCTTTCTCTCTCCGCTCTCTTTGTCTCTCTCTCTCTCTTCGCCTCACTCTCTTTTACTTGTGGCTCCTCCCAGTACCCAAAAGGCGAGGTGAACAACCTCTGTCTCTTCATGTCCAGGACAAAGTTCCGCCCCTTGACGTGGCGAAACAGTCATCCTTACGTGCTAGCGGACCGGTTGGAGGACCTCACCCACCCTGACAAGCTCCAGGCTGACCCCAAGTGTGACCGAAGGGTTACCCTCTACGGATATGTTAGAGGAACGCACCTGAAGCCAGGAATGAAGGTGAAGATCACTTTCTCTCCCTCTCTCCTATCTCTCTTGCTCACTTCCCATCGTGGCGCTTCTTATGGACACTTCTCTCCCAGCGTTTTGCCGCAATGCACTTGGAGTCTTGGATTCCTCCCTTATTCTTAGGAAGATAAAAAGCTTGTCCTCTCTTGTCAGTTGTCGCGTTGCCGTCAAGGAAGAGTTTTAAGAGTCCTCTCTGAACCCCAAGTGATTCTGATATCTCTCGTCCTTTCAAACCTGTCTTGGTTTTACCTGTGATGCAGGTTCACATCGCAGGCACTGGGGATTTCTTCATGGAAAGTGTCACCGCTCTTGCAGATCCTTGTCCACTGCCTGCCAAGTCTGAGGAGAAGAGAAAGAAGCATCTCACTGAGAAGGATACTCTCCTCTATGCACCGATGTCCAGGTAGAACTTCCCTTCTCTACCACTCGCTCTTCGTCCTTTTCCGTTCTTCTTCTCTGTCTCCCTCCAATCATCTCTCGTTCTCTGTCTCTCTATATATTAAGAAAGAATCTGAGAGTCCTGGTGAACTTCTCCACCTCTTGTAGTGTTGGCACGGTCATGTATGACAAGGATGCAGTGTACATTGACCTCAAGACCGTCAATTACTCAAAGACTGCAGAAGATGGAGAGGGAGAAGAAGAAGGAGAAAGAGTGGAGAGGGGTCAGGCTTCCACCGAAGGCGTTGCCATGATTAGGGACCTCCAGGTCAGTCATTGGGACCTTTCTTTCTCTCTCTTAGTCTCTTTGCTTTCTCTCCTCCTCTGTACCTGTCGTTCTCTCCAAACCCTCCGAGGACAGCGACGTCTGGGGGATTTGGACTCTTTCTTTTCTTGAGACCTCTCTCTCTCTCAAAATCTCTCGCAGCTTTCCTCACCTCTCTCTCTCTGTCTCGCTCTGGCTGTATCTGTCTTCCTCTCTCTCACTTCCAACATTTAACATTCTGTTGTTCCCTTTTTGTCGACAGGAGGTAGCAGTAGGCATCGACGATAGACTGGAGGACCGCTCTCTCTCTCTCTTCAAATCCTCTCAACCGCTCAGCAACGCTGACGTAAAGGTTGAATCGGACGCCACTTCCGAAGAAGAAGAAGAAGATGAGGAAGACGAGCATGACGACGACGAGGAACAAGAGAAAGACGAGGCCAAAGGAGCTCGCTATCAAGAGGAAGTAGTAGAGGATCACACTGGAAGAATACGAAGACGGGCCATTTTCTCTAACGATAACGATGAGGAAAGCGGCGAAGAAGATGAAGACGATGGCGAGGTTGAGGAAGAGAGCGACACGGAAGAGGAAGAAGAGGAGGGAGACGAAGAGGATAGCGAAGAAGAAGAAAGAGAGGGAGCAGTCAACGAGATAGGTACTGGCGCCACACGATGGAAAGAGCAAATTTTAGACCGTGCGGCGCAGTCTTTCCTCCAGCGAGAGAAAGAGACAGTTAGTTTCATGGAACTTATCTATGGCAAGCCAGAGAAGCTGCAAGAGAAGGAGGAAGAGAGCGAGAAAGATGAAGACGATGATGACTTCTTCAAGATTAAAGGAAAGAAGGAGAAGGTAAGGGCTAGATATTCGCTTCTTCCTACTTCGTTTGGCTCGTCTTTTTTATCTCTACCTCTGTTTGAGGGAGCTACGACATGACAAACCTCTCTTTCTCTCTCTCTGTTTTCTCCCTGCCTCTCTCTCTCTCTCTTTACCCCCATTATCATAATAATCCCCATTGACCTGCTACTTACCCCTTTCTCTCATGGTGTCGGGCTGCCTTATGTCTGCCCCTAGGACTCAAATACGCACCAGGAGATGGATTGCTCGCGCTACCACTTCGCGGTGGAGGAGCTGGATGACTGGGAGGAGGACGAGGAAATCTATGAACGACTAAAGAATCGCTTTGTGACGGGAAACTGGCAGAAGGAGAAGGGAGAGGGAGGTGAAGAAGGAGAGGAGGAGGAAGTCGATGGTGACTTTGAGGACTTGGAAACCGGTGAAGTGCACAAGGCGAAGCAGGTAGGGTTGGCAGACATGTTCTTCTCTCTCTCTCTCTCTTTCTGTGTGTCTCTGTCTCTGTGTATAAATATATGCTATTCACTCTACAGTTATCTGTTATGCCGACCTCACTGTATCTAGCTATATCCTGCTTTCCTCCTTCACAGTTGATATCACTTATCTTTCTTCGTAAGGTCCTGGCCTTCTTTCTCTCTCTACAACTCCTTAGATGCCCCTTACTAAGTCTCCTCTCCTTTATCGCAGAGGCCCCAGGAGACGGATGAAGAGATGCGCCTCAGGCTGGCGGTAGAAAAGGCAGAAAAGAAGGCAAAGTTCGATGAAGAATATGATGACGAGAAAGAGGGAGCGAAGGAGGAAGAGGAGGGCGAGCACGTTAGTGAGCTGATGAAAGAAGCCAAGCGGCTGAGAGAGTCCCAGGTAAATGCGGGCAAACTCTCGAAACGCAACTGTGGCTTTGTAGCTGTCTCCTAGTCTCTTTCTCTCTCCTCTATCTCAGAACGGAGTAGTCTTCTCTTTCTATCACTCTTGCTCTAGCCCTCCCTCGTTCTCCTATAACGTGTCGATTACCTCGAGAAAATGCCTTGCCTTTTGCTACTTTTCCTTCACTCCGATAGTAGATCTCCTCACGGTTCCTCTTACCTACTTTTTTGCACTTCGGCTTGGCTCTAGAGAGAAAGAAATGCTAAAGAGTTCGGAGATGAGGGGGAAGACCGAAGACTTCAGTTAGAAGGCTTCCGTCAAGGTAAGAAGGGCCTTGTAGCATAACTTCTACCTTCGAAGGGAAGGAGCGCTCACATTTTTCGTGGTTGGTTAGGCCTGTATGTTCGCATAGAGATATCCGGCGTCCCGTCAGAGTTTGTTACGTACTTTAATCCTCAGGTGCCCATCCTGATCGGAGGCCTTCTCCCATCCGAGCACAGCCTGGGGCTCATAAGAATGAGGATCAAGAAGCACAGGTACCTTTGCCTTCTGGGAACACTAGAAGGAACGGGAAGGACGGAAGAGAGAGAGATGAAAGATGACTCTTCGGGCCGACCAAGGCGTAGAGAGATAGTAGAAGAGAACGACAGAAGAGAGATTGAACGCTAAATAGTCGGACATAGGCAAGGAAAGAGGAGTCTTGAGACAGTCTGAAAGTCCAGTTCGAGGTATTCTACCCCTCTATCCCTGTCGTCGTCAAATCGGCGCATTTATCCCGCTCTGTGTAGGTGGCATCGCAAGGTTCTGAAGACGAACGATCCTCTCATCTTCTCCCTTGGATGGCGGCGCTTCCAGTCTCTTCCGCTGTTTTCCACCGAGGACCAGAATGATCGGCATCGCTATCTCAAGTACACGCCAGAGCACATGCACTGCTTTGCAACAATATATGGGCCTATCACACCGCCAAACACTGGTGAGAATATTTCTCACTCTGTAGTCTTGAGACTAGTCTCGGTTCTATGTCTCCTCCTTAGTCTCTCTCTCTCTCTCTCTCTCTATGTCTTGTTCCCTCTCCCCGCCTTTCTCTGTGCCCCAGCCCTGGTTGCCGCCCAACTGCTCAATCTCTCCTCGCCTCTAGGTGTTCTTGCCTTCCAGCGGTTGTCCGGTACCAGCGGCTTTCGAATTAGTGCCACTGGCGTCCTTCTGGAACTGGATCACTCGTTCACCGTCGTGAAGAAGTTGAAGTTGGTGGGAACGCCATATAAGGTGAGAACAGGAATTTGAAGGGAGATTAAGAATTGAGAGAGGGGAGAGAGAGAGAGAGAGAGAGAGAGAGGTGCAGCAAGGGTCAAGCCAAAGGAAAGGTTACAAGCGTATCGTCGTGACTACTGTCAGACCGAAGATACGCCGGGTATTCTTTGGCTTTCCCTTTCCCTTCACCGTTTACCGTGCAAGCGGACGGTTGACGTTAGGAACCCCTATGCCACTTATGTGCCTTTCTTTCCTCTTTGTCTCTCTCGCTCTACCTCTTGTTGTCGTCTCTCGCTCCTCACACATTCACGCTGCGCCGCGCAATGTATGTAGGTGTTCAAGAACACCGCCTTTATCCGAGGAATGTTCAACTCTGAACTCGAGGTGGCGAAGTTTGAAGGTGCCTCCCTGCGCACCGTGAGTGGGCTGAGAGGCCAAGTGAAAAAGGCTGTGAAGGGACACCAAGGAGACTTTAGGGCGACCTTCGAAGACAAGATCCTTCTCTCCGATATCGTTTTCTGCCGTACCTGGGTGCCAGTCACAGTGAAGAACTATTACAATCCAGTCCTGAGCAGCCTTGTCCAGCGGCCCGAAGAGGTAAGGCCAGCGGAAACATGATTCTTGGGTTAGACAAGCAGACAACAAAGCAAGCAAATGGAAGAGAGTTAGGCCTGTCTTGATGAGTAAGGCTTTCTGCTGCTCAACTAAGTTTCTTCTTTTCTTCTCTTTCTCTACTCGTATCTCTCCTCATTTCACCTTTCGAAGTGGCGGGGAATGAAAACCGTTGGCCAACTGCGAACAGAGAAACAGATACCAATCCCTGTGAAGAAGGACTCAGTGTACAAGCCTATTGAGAGAGAGGCGAGACGGTTTAACCCACTCGCCATCCCTAAGAAGCTGCAGGTGAGCGTCTTCTTGCTTTTCTTATGCTGCAGGTTAGGAAGAGTCTCTTGCGTGAGAAAAAGACGAATGAAGAGGCATGCAGGGAACAGAGACAGGAATCTTCAACACGTGCTTTCCATCTGGGTTAAGAACGAAGCGCACTCCTGTCCATCAGGACCGTGTCGCTTCACCTCCAGGACGTTTTTCTAACATTGCTCCCACATCGGTTTTCCTTCCTTCTCCTCAGGCTGACCTTCCATTCGCGAGCAAGCCAAAGCTGGATAAGAAGAAGTCGAAGTCCTCGTACCTTACCAAGAGAGCCGTGGTCCTGGACCCAGAGGAGAAGAAGAAGTATGCCTTCATGCAACAGCTGACAACTCTGAGAAATGACAAGCAGGACAAGAGAAAGAGGAAGCAGAGAGAAAAAGCGGAGGACCATGCAAGGAAGAAAGCCAAGTTAGCCGAGAAGTTTGCTCCTCTACAGAAAGAGGAAAAGAAGAGAAAGTACCGAGAGCAGGGCAAGGAGGAGAAACGTAGGACGGCCAAGGCTGCGGCTAGGGATTAAACTCTAAGTGTTGCACTAAGAAAGAATGTTAAGATCTTCCATAGATTAGAGAGTCCAATGAGGGTCGTGAATGATGGAGCGCAGCCCTCGCGATCTAAGCGTCATGAGGCTGCTTTCAATCGTTGTCGCTTTCCCAACATCTTTTATTGTCGCCTTATTTGTTTACGTCCATGGAAAGCTACAGCATTAGACTCCCAGAAGTGTCTTGCGCTCTTAGGACGCGTTTGCAACGGCCTAAACCTGAAGTGATATGCAAGCCATGGCACACCATTTCCTGTGTAAGGCCTGGCCCAATTTCACGCGACATAGCGCACTGACAGTGCGCTGCTGTGTAACTTTGTCATCAATTCACCATCGACCATCCTCAGCTAGCTCTCCCTCGTTCTATAACCTCCACAACTCTAGTACAAAGCTCCTGAACTTGACCTTGGTCGTTATTCTTTTCGTAGTTCAAGCCCCGAGAGCAGGAAGCACCAGGCCGAAGACTAAAGTCAGGTGCATATCTGCAGTAGACACATAGACATGATTACATACATAGCTTAACATGTGCACCCAAGTGCAGCTAGAAGAGAAAAAAGTCAAACACCAGGCTAGAAGAGAAAGACGCCAAACACCAGGCTGCGCTTTAGATGTAACGTTTAGCTCTTGGGAGCCCAATGACATACTAGGTATGGCACGAGGGCCGAGTACACAAGAAAAGAGCTTTGAGTAGGCTCTGAGATTGGGTGGCAACTTCACCTCACTTAAGTAAGTGCTCGGAGAGGTTGCCGTAGCCACTACTACCAAAAGAGGGCAAAAGGAAGAAGTTTGACATACTCTAATATGCTTCCGTGATCTGGGATGCTGTCGATCAGGCACTGCGGAGCTCCCCTTTGCGCAGCCAAAGCGGTCAGAACCGTCCAACATCGTACCACATCGGCCCTATGATAGCCGCCCCCTCCTAGGACTAACAAGGGCTTTGCCTGGGCCTTTATCAGCACCATGCATTTACTGTACGAGGCCGACGTTAGGTTAAATGTTCCAATTGGATCCCTGTACATTTCACCAGGCGGCAAACAGACAGCTGAGTGAGAATTGGTCCGCAGTAGCATCCAATCGGGACTGATAAATGGGAGCAGAAATGCAAAGGTAGGGATTCGAGGAAAGGTACCATCTCCGCCTCTATGAAAGACGTCCAAATGAGTTACAACGGAGAAAATATGTCAATGCCCGATTCGAAGAGACAACGCAAAGTGTACCTGCTTAGTGCATCCGCCCCGCACTGCAGCACGATTGCATCAGGTGGAAAGATTGAAAGAACCTTCTCCACTGTGGTCTTGAAGACAGTGAAGAAATCATCATCGTTTATGCCGTCTGGTAGAGGCACGTTGAGATTTCTGTACTTTCCCTTGCCTTTTCCTATCCTATCCATGGAGCCTATTATAAGGTTGGGTGAGGGAGATAAGCCTTGAGGGGCCTCATTGACAGTATCGTAAAGAAGATGGCACTTGTTCAAGGCAAAGGAAGTGCGAGAATAAGGTGAGCGTTATCAAAGCAAAAGGAGAGAGAGGCTCACCAAGCAACACTATAGATAACAAGTGAAAGGTGACTAAACGCAGAGCGGGGTTCTATAGTTTTCGTACCGGTTCCGGGGAAGAACATTTCATTGTACTTATGAAATGAGACCGTATACACGGATGAAGAATAGTAGAAGGCCTCTTCAACCCCGTCGCCGTGGTGTACATCTAGATCTATGTAGAGAACCCGTCGCATCCCACCGTGCTGTAAGGCCAATATTCCTACAGGATAGGCCATGTTCGGGGTCTGGGGTTAGGCCATAATAAGGGAATCAAATGGGTTCTATGATATGTCTGGGTTAACATGGCTCGGTTGAAGCAGGACAGACGAGAAGCTTTATCTTAGATTACTTACCCAGGACAATATCATTAACGTAGCAGTAGCCTGAAGCAAGGGCCTTTTTTGCGTGGTGTCTGCCTCCTACGTGGCCGACAAAGAAAAAGAGAAGCGGAGAAACGGGTCATGCAACCATAGTTCCAGAACGTTGTCTCTTCCATAGTCCCACAAGCTACTCTCCCTATTTCTTTCTCTTGACCAGTAATTCTCTTTGCTCAGCTTCCCATGTGGGAGGTCTACTTGCTATCTGCAAGAGAGACCATGCTCTTCCGCTCAGCGTAAATTATATTTCCTAACGTAGCTTACATACCAGCCCAGCAAATAGCTGTGTCAGTCCTACGGCTGAGGAGCTCCTTCACGGCAGACAGCACTCCGCCGACGATGTACTGACAGTATTCCCATAACCCACGGAACACACTGCAGTCATCTATCAGGCCATAGTCTTCGAGAGAAGAGGGCGATGACCCGTCTTGCTTCTCTGATGCCTTTCTCAGAATGTCAATATACTCCTCGTCGTGATAGGAGATAAGATCCTGGTACGTGGCAGGAACTGGCGCAGCAACTCTAAAGGACGTGAAAGGAGCAAACCCATGGCTAAGAGACCACAGATGCACTGAAAAGAGACTCGAAGACTAGAAAGAGTGATGAACAAGGGGCACATGAAGTAAGTAAGGTAGAACCGAAGGGTAAGGTTCAAAATCCAAGAAGATAGAGCACCTGTCCACAAACTGGAAGGTTCTAACCGTGCCTAGATTGGCAGGCACTCAACCGATGATACCCGAAGGTAAAGGCCGTTTTGGAGAGGTTCCAGAAACATAAAGACTAATGGAGGAAGAAGGGTAAGCGCTCACCTCAGGTATGTCTGCAGGCCATAAGCGCAAATAAGATTCCAGAGCAGGATGTCCTACAAGGAACGCGATAGCCGGTTGTCAAAGAGCGTAACTCCTTGCTCGTTTCTGGCACTCATGCTGAAGGAGCTAAGGTATCTCGCTTTTCCCCCTACGCCCTACCGCGATCTCGTTCTTCCATTTCTGATCCTGCCTTCAACTCGTTTTCCCTCTTTCCATTCTCACTTTCGGTCTCGTTATCTCTCTTTGGTGTCTGCAGTCTGTTTTCTAGTGCTAACCATTAGCGATAGGCCTTCTCCTCGCGTCACCCTCAGCCCACCCCTTTCGACCACCTCTGCCTCGCCAGCTTTGATAAGTTGTTGATAGAGGTCCCCAATGTTCTCTGTGTGCACCTCTTGAAATCTATCTATCCTACATCTCTAGCGCTGTCCGCATTAAGCAGTTCATGTGGGCACCCAACCTACCCTTCCTCTGTGTACAGGCAGCAAGTTACACGCTTTGAGATAGTCGGTCGAACATATAAGAACTGCCTCTTTCTGCATCAACAGCACCGGTAAAGATTAAACGGTCACTGGATAGAACAGCACCATACCTCTGACGGAATCTTGACCCTATGAGGCATTGGTGGCGGAGGGGGCATCGCCGCTCGATCAAGCTCTAGACGAGATGAATGAATTCTTGTTTCTTTCTTTAGACCCAGCTCAGCTATCCCAGCGGGAGACGGGGTTACAATGAACGAAGCATCGTTCGTCGCAAGGCCATTACTCTGTTGCTCAGTGGCTGGTGGGACTGGTGGCTCATTGATGGGATTTTTGTGGGCCATACAAATCTGAGGACTCGGTAATTCGTCTTCTGATGATGACTCCGTTTGCGAAGAGGAAGGACCGACCACCACTCCGTCATCTGGATGACCTGGTCCAAACTGTGCAGGCACTTGCATACAAGACACTTCATCCTTTCGACCACATAGATCGTGGTTTAGCGTTCCTAAAACAGGCTGCATGATGCCAGGTCCTCGGAATCATTACGCCTGAATCATAACACGCAGATCCATGAACGCAGTGTATCCATCCGTCGCCAGCCACAACCTTTCCTCGAGGGGCAGACTTTTTGCGTGTAAGAACTAGATAAACCTACGAATCCTCCATGAACTCCTAAAATCCACAAGTCCTCGGATGACCCAATGATATGCAAGGATGATCGCGTTTCTCGAAAGACAAAAGCTTCAAAAGTCTGAAGCAATTTTTAATTTTGAGATGGAATTCAGAACCATTATCAAGTTCTTTCATCAGACATCAGACTACCAGAAAGATTTTGAGTTCTGAAGCTTGAGACAGCTCTTGGAAATTGGAAGGACATCAGACCAGACATAATTCTCTATTTGTAACGATTGTTTTGCTGTACTTGTACTTGTACAGAAAGGTACCTGTAGAGGCAAGTACAAGTACTCTATCTACTTGGTGATGGGAGGTTTTTCCTGTGTATGAACAGGTTTGGATGTAAGCCTACAAATACAGGTACAAGTACAAGTACATGTACAAGTACAAGTGCAAGTACATGTACAAGTAAGTATTTATGGGACGGAAGAAGAAGGCACAACAACTGCAACAACGAGAGTGAAGAGCCGATAATCTTCAATCATCATTTTCCAAAAGTACCATCCTCTTCTTACCAAAGGATGGGCCATAACGTGGCCAACGACATCTTCCAGGTCATCTACAATAAAAGCTTGTTACGTGCCATCACAGACTTCCAGCCTGGAAAGACATTCTCATATTGGATTGACGGAGACAAGGCATTGCGGCTAACTCACCGATCGCTTATACATCTGAAGGACTGTGCCTGCAGCACGAATTTCTTCTTTAGCAGCAGAGCTATAAGAATCGCGGTCGAGCGAGGGAGTCTGGAGCTCTTGCAGACCGTTCTTGACCAAAGTGGGAAGAGGAGGTTCGTTGTTGAGCCCTACAAGGAAGATACAGAAGAGGTATTGAAGGATCTGCAGCCTATCACGATACGCTGGAAACTGAGAAAGAAAAGCCCAAGCATCCGCCGCCACCATGGCATACCCGCCAGTTGTGTTTCTCACGGTGATCATAAGGACGAACAGTTGTACGGGAAGAGTTCAACAGATAAAGGAGATGACGACTTTTCGTTAAAGGAGTCGACGATGAGTTTAGCCAACCTTGCAGCCACGCTAGGTCACCTACATGTCCTGAATTGGCTCTGTACGAACACAGACTACAGCTTTGATAGAGTGGGGTTATTGGGTGCGGTGAAGTATGGTCACGTGCAAATCGTGCAATGGATGTGGTCTCGATTTGACGGATCCCTAACCGATCACAGAAAAGCTCTCCGGTGGGCAGCGGCATACGGATGGGTGGCTCTCTACAAATGGCTTCTCTCTCGTTGGAATCATCATGACGAAAAGTTCACTCTAAACTTGGCCAGCAATGCGACTAAGGAGACTGTGCATCTCACTTTCCTCAAATGGATGGCGACAACTCACCCAAAGGTTATTGAGCACCAGTCAGAAGTTATCTTCGAGGAGGCTCTGGCAAGTGGGCATTGGGAAGTGGTCAACTGGATCAATGCGCTTCATCCAGTAGGTGATAACCATATGATAAGCTGCTGCACCCTGAAGCGTGCGGCCCTGAGTGGACATTTAGACGTTTTGGAATATATAAAGCAGCGTTGGCCGAATGTGGGTGACGTCTGTGAGCTTGCTACAAAGGGACAGCTCAATGTCCTTCGATGGGCCTTCATCTCATGTGAGAACTCAACAGTGGGTATCGGAGTAGGAGCCATTTGCAAGGCTGTTTCTAGTGGACACTTGGACATCGTAAAGTGGATTCTCTCAGAACGGCCTTCTGACTGCAGCTTGCTTCCACGCTGGCTTATTGTTCACGCTGTAATAACTGGTAAACTGGAGATCGTGCAGTAACTACTATTCAATCTGTCCGGATGCCGAATATGAGACCAAAAAGGCCATGAAGGGAGCTGCTAAACTAGGATTTGCAGACATCGTTGGATATATCTACGAGAACTATGTGGAGGTGGATGGGAGGGGTGGCAACAACGGTGAGCCGATATGTGACAGCGACAGACAGACCAAATTGTGGTTAGCTAGAGTTCTGAAAACAGCGTTGTTACATGGACAGCTAGAAGTTGTCAGATACCTTTACAATAAGGGCTGCGGTGAGCTCAAAGTCAAGGACGTACTAGCCGGGGGAAGAGTTAATGTGGAGCTATTGCAGTATGTATGGGATCGGGCAGCGGATCGTTGCTACCATGAGGGAGATATCAATTATCTCCTTCGATCGGACTTATGGTCCGTGGCCTTTTGGTTGCTGTCTCAGCCGTCCAAGTCACGCAATACCTGGATTAAACACCGACTGGCAATTGATAGTAGCATAGCTTCCAGAACTTTCAAAATTGAGATTGGAGCGTCTACGGATCAAAGGAAGAAAGTACTGCTGGTGACGTGAATTCTGGAATCAAAAGAAGTGGTAGATTCATATGCGATCAGGTAGATGGCAGCCTACATGCGATGACAAAGGTTTTGGAAAAGAACGACTGCACCGGACCCTAACCAGCGGATCATGGACATCTTGGGAAGTACGTTTTAAGTTACCCAGTGGGACGAGAGACCAGAAGGAAGGTGAAGAGCAGGTCAAAGCAGCAAGCGTTCCGTCGTCCTGCTGCATAATCACCTGTTACTTGATATCTTAGGGTCGGCACCCACAAGAAGCCAGGTCTTCACGCATTCTCCAAGTTGCCTCATGATGAAGTGATTGATGACCACGTCTGCTGGGCCCTTGGTTGGTACTCTACTACTCAAAGCTTCTTCTTCCGCACCACGAGCGACGAGCTTGTTGCTACTACTACCTACGAATAACTACTGCTAGTTATTGTATCGAGCTGAACGAAAGAAGCTGGATGCTGCATCATCATTAATGATGGCAATCGTCGACTTGACACTGCCAGGATGTCGGGCTCCTCCCACGCTAACCTGGTTCCTGACAATAACTGCAGCAGCAAAGAGCTGCACAACATACTACAGTCGGCCAGGAGCTGCACCACAGCACGCAGCCGCCGCTGATGATGATAGACCATCCATCATCAACCCCTCTATAATTCAAGTCACAGACACTACGAAGCCCTCTTCGAAGTTCAACATGCTGATTTCGGCATTGTCGAAAATCGTCCCTCGACAAAGATTTACACCTCCACTCGTACAATTTACACATATCTTTTGCGGGGGTTATTCTGAATAGCCTATACTTTGAAGGGATGATTATGGATAGCCAAATGCAGTATGCAGTGATACACTGAACTAATTTTTAGCATCGAAATTGACAATAAATTACGAAAACTGTGAAGTCAAAATCCGGGATCTGAAATGCGCTTTTCCTGTCTGTGTCGCTTCGTCTAAAGAGCCAGAAAGCGGGCTCTGCAGTATGAATTCTGGAGATCGATCTCTTACCATCATCGGGATTTCGGTCTCTTTCCAGAGACAGACAGGACACGATGGGCGCTTCACATTACTCGAAGCGCAGGTTCTGCCCATTACGTCTGATACACAGCTTCTGCCGATAGGTGCCTGCTTCCTGTGTTTCTGTCTATCTTATGGAGAAAAATTAGTACGAGCCTTCGAACTAATTGGGGCGGGCTAAATGTGAACGCTTGAGGGTGCTCTACCGACATACCTGGCCCTTCGTAGCTCTCATCCGCCATACCACATCTGCGGTACCTCTTTATGCCCTTGATGGCCCACTTTACCATGAGTAGTACAATCGACCTATCGCTGGAGAGATTCTGCGTAAGTCATCAAGCACTTCTGTGCCCTATACTAGAAAATCGGTCCCCAATGTATAGTCTGCTTCTTTGCACTCTAGCAATGGGCTCTGATACTCAAGCCTGCTATTTATAGGATGAGTACAGCTCCACCGAGTTTATTGAGGAGCTCACTCGAGGACTCCTTGGCTCCTCCTCGGCCCACGCTCCGATGTCGCCAACGTCGTCCTCTAGTAACCTCCAAACCTCAAGCTCCACGAAGAGGACGGATGGCAGTCTGCCTCTGGAGGAGCTAAAGAGGCTCTTTGAGGATACTTTGGGTCAATTAGGCGGGCTTCGCGATGAGGTTCGCTAATCTCTGGCTCCAGTTGCCTTCTCCTATTCTAAACCCCACTCTCTACATAGGTAACGACCAACATTGATTCCCTATCCCAGCAAACAAAAGCAGCGGATAGAAAGTACCAGCAAGCGCTTCAGCAGCACGATGCCTCTCTTAAGGTAGGAGAAGGGGTAAAGGGACCTAAATGACACTATCTATAGACCTGTCATGGGACACTTGCGTTGAGAATGGGTGGAGGAGACGGGTTAGGCGAGGAATTTGGCAAAATAAAGTGTCATTATTTCTTATCGTCTCCATCTCCAGGCCGTGCTTTCAGAAATCGATCAGCTGGAAGACCGCTTCGGCAGAGTTGGGGCCATTGCGCTTCGAATAGGTAATGATCCACCTTACCGATTGTTCTTTAGCTTGTCAATACACGTCGTTGGCTGCGTATATTGGGTTTCAAGGCTCGAATACCTTAGAGACATCCATCTACTTTTCTGTCCTCTCCACAACCCTGACCACTAAGATCTTGCGTCAATTCGTTTTCCCTTGTCGCTCCTCTTATTGTGGCATCTAAACGTTCAATCGTCTTCCTAGGGGATCGTCTTGCAACCATTGACTCTCAGCGACAACGAGCCATGGACGCGTCTCTTCTCATGCAGCACTTCCAGGACTTCCGGGCTGCCTCAGTAACTGAGACTCCGGAGGACAGCCTCCCATCATTGTTCAAGGACTCTCGCAGACAATATGAGGTAAGATGGGGAGCACGTTGACACTAGGCAGAGACCATGGACGGCCCGGTGATTTAGCTATAACTAGAGAAGTCGTTTTAGCCTCACCTTGACTAGGCTTAGCTCTTGTAGATGTCTTGATATTCTCACTTTTATAACCCTCTTCCTCCTGTCTCGATATCACACTCTCTAGGCGGCAAAGGTCCTCAGCCAGTTGCAGGATGTGGTTGAAGGCATCGGAGTTCCTTCTGTTGGAAAGGTCCTTATAACCTACCTGTCATCCCTAAACGAAATATCTTTGTTCATGACCTTTTCCCTCTTGCATTCCAGCCTCCTCCCAAAAATGATTCTCCTCAGGGTTGTTTCTACATTCGCACCATCCTCGTCTCGTTGCCCACTGTGTGTTCAACGAGGAAGTCTCCGTCTCCCTCATTACTAACCTCTTACTCACACTGGCAACTAGCGCCGGTGTCTCTCTCTCCTTCCTCCGTCATGGAATCTCGACCAACCTCAAATGACTCTCTCTATGTACCTCAGTCGGCAAAGCACATCCAGGCCCTGAGCCAGAAGATTGAAAACAGGCTTCTAGACGAATTTTCCCAAGCGCAAGCATTGCCTAATCCCGACATCTTTGCAATGAGAACGTCGGCGGAAGTTTTGCTTGAGAATGCCGCAAAAGACAAGCTATTTAACCGATATGTGTGGAACATAATGCAGGACAAAGTTGCAAGGTAGACAGGGAAGGTGGGAAAGATAGGGCGGCACAGACAGGTCACAGGTCGATGTTACAACGTTCATTGCTGAATAGGCAAACGCGGTAGTCGCCTCTCTTTTCTTCTCCTTTCCTGACCCATTCAGCCATCTGACCCCCCGGTAATCTCACTGCTTATCCCTGGACTGTAAAACCACCTGCTACGCCCACTTGGGACGCATTTCTTGCTAGACCTGCGCAGGTTGTAGAGAAAGGATCGGAGCTGGAATCTCTATTCAACCGCATTCGAGAGGTCTGCGCAACCGAAGTGGAGATTATCGCAGCAGTCTTCCAGGGTTCCGCCGCGACCTCTCTACTGGAGCTACTGCTCGAACGAATATTCAGCGACCCAGTTTCTGGTACTGTCTGCTGCATTGCATTACGGTCAAAATGAGTCTTGCGGTGCTGATATCTTATCATCTATACTTCAGTCTTTGCTTATAAAAGCACTATCTTCCTCTCCGCCTGGGATATCTCTCCTATATGCAGGCATTCAAGCTCAACTGGAGCAGCTCTTGTCCGAACGTGGCGGTGGGCGGACCTCCTACAAGGAGACTGATGTCCCTCCCACCGAGTATTTACAGCTTCTCTCCTCTGCCTATGAAGAGACCTTCACCCTTGTAGAAGATTTGAATAGCCTCTTCAAAGAGAAGAACTCTCATGAGGAAGGAGCGTTGACTGGAGGAGAGGGAGGGGGAGCTCTGCCAAGACTTTTTTTGGACCCATCCTTCCTCCCACTCCAGCTGACAAACCTTTTCGCTTCGTACAAGCGTTTCTACGTCAAGTGGGAGGAGGCCCTACTGCGGGAACGCTGTACGACCCTTTTAAAGCCAGTAGCCGCACTCAATAAGAAAGGAGGCAAGCAGAGGACTACACAGCAAGGTAAAAGTGTCAAATCTTAAAGCGGTTATTAAAGCCGCCAAGGACCCTATAGGTCTTTGCACTTTCTTGGGGACCCACTGCTTGCTCCGTCTATGGTGTTGTGCGTTGAGATTCGCGACTTCATCTTTTTGTACATGTATCTCATCATCTTGGCCTTAGCGGAGCTGCCAGCCAGAGGCAAGGGTTAACGTACTCTACTGCGGCTGTTACGATGCTATGATGCTTTACCTAACCTCTCTTGTCTTGGTGGATGCAGTTCTTCTGCTCCATGTACACTGACGTGTCATGCCTGTTCTTGTCCTTCATATATTGGGGCGATGCCGACTCTTTCACTAGCATATGTTGCCGATGCCAGCTCTCTCTCAGCATCCAAAATTCGAATACTGACAACTGTTATCGGAAGCAGGACCTTCTTCTTCATCCACAGAAGTGAAGAAGCTATCTTTTCCAGAGCTCCTTAGGCTTTGCGAGGGCGGTTCAATAGCGACGAAACTCATTCAATTCTCAAAGGTCAGTTACGCGGGAAGCCATTGAGCGCAGCCTTATTTTCTTGCTTTATGCGTCCAAGTGCTACACCACGTGTAGAGAGCATCGATGGGATGGTCACTAGCTGCTAACTTTCTTATCAATGGATACGTAGGAAGCCACAGAGCGCTCTCTCCAGATGTCAATGGGCTCAGATAAAGGGCCCGAATATGCTTCATACCTCTTCTCAAGCCTCTGTTCCTTCTTTGGTGCACAGTTTTTTCAGGTGCAACCATAGCCTGCCCGACTCGGCTGTATACGCCCGGCTCTTGTAACCTCGTCTCCTCTTCAGGGCAGTTCATTGCCCGGCTAAACTCTTGTCCCTGAGTCTTCATCCGCCTTTAGGTTACCTGCCTTTCCGCCATATCAGCTCTGTTTGCGAATCATTCACATTGTATTTTCAGCCACGGGCTGTCCTTATATTCAAGATCTCAGCACCTTCTATGGAACTTCTTGTCGTTCGTTTGACCAGAGGCTTCGATGTTGGCATTAACGGAGTCATTTTCTCTGGAACTGTTTTGCAGTTTATATTTGAGTCGACCAACGACCTGCTCCAGGATGCTTCGGACTCAGGTGCTGCGCCTCCGCCCTGGGAGTTTTACCGGATTATTGAGGTTCGTTGTCTTATAAGGGCGGTGACGTCTCCACCCTGCCACTGGTGTCCCTACTCTTGCTCATTACTACTGTTGAAGCGATAGGTCTTCTTAAGCTTTCCTATTCCGTGGTTTCCTGTGGGTCTTTGTCCTCCACTCAAGGCTACTCTCTCCGTCGTGATCTTCTCCATACGTGCACCACTGTCTCATGCGAATGGCCCTTCCTAGATTGGCAAGGATGGAGTTGCTCTGCTCCAGGAGCATTTCAACACGGTTGTCCGTCCAGCTGTGATGTCCAAGCCCACAGTCTTAACATATCCTAGATACCACTCTCTAAGTTCCTCTCCATGTATCACAACCTTCTTCTCTTATTAACTGCGCACGTCCCTTCGCTTCCTACCTCCGCACACTATCTAGCGTTTTCCGCTGCAGGTCCAGGTTACCATCCTCTGTCCTTTGGGACACAAGTTTGTCCTGTTTCCTTAACTGCCTTCCACTGTGTGCTCAGAATACAAGCGGTCTGTCATAGCTGCACTTGAAAGCAAAATCATAGATGGTGTTGAGCGTAGTGTGGAACTACTCATCAACCATGTCAAGTACACTCTGAGGTATGACCGGGACACACTACAATATGGAAAGGGAGGTAGAATGAAAGACATCAGATACTAGGGGCAGGCAGGCAATTTCCACTTCCGGAAACTTCCGTATGCTCCTTTTTTGCCGAGGGCTGTCCCTCACACGTATGCAAAAGCTCGACCCAGGGCAAGAATGACTTTCTGCCAAAGGAGGAGTATCAGAGTTTCCAAGCCACAGCGGCGTGTCAGGCAGTCTGCAAGATACTTAAATCGCAGACAGAGCACATAGCGAAGTGCCTGGTAAGTTGCACTTTCCTTCTGCTATTACCTTCTAGCCCTTTTCCTCTTTAGATGCGATACTTGGGGCTTGTTTGTCCCCCTTTCCTAGTGTACCATTCTTCCCTTTGTCTTTACGTGAAAGGACTGTGCAGCGCAAAGTGATTACCCTCAGGTTAAGACTCTCTCTTGCCTTTATCTGCGCACTTCGTATAGGGTGAAAATAACCCTGGGTCCATTTGGAGCATGATAGGGATGCGCTTTCAGCAGGTGCTTATGGAGCACATTCTAAAGTATCACATCAACATGCAAGGATCGTTCACTCTAATGAGGTGAGCCGGCTGCATTGGCTGCAGTCACCTCGAGATGCAGCCTTGAGGAGTAGTAAAGAAGCTGAGAACTTAACAGCCATCGCTCTCTACTGCTGTCTCTATTCCCAGGGATATCGATGAATACCGAGCAGTGATGCGGGGTATGGGTTGTGAGGAGGTGAATGAATCTTTCGATGGCTTGAGAGAGATTGTCAGTATCTACATGGTCAAGCCCGAGAACCTCTACTCCGTTCTGAAGGTGCGCGTCTATCTCTTGACCCTATTTCGCCCATATCCAGTCTACCTGCCACTCCTAACGCCCAAATGAATATTACTTTGTTGCTCATGAGGCTCTTCCTCTTTTGACTGGGGTATGCTGTTTCCCTTCTGCTCCCAAGCTTAAGCCTTCCGCCTGCTCGTCATCTCATTCATTTGGGGACAACCTTTGTGTGCAGGAAGGAGCCCTGGCCACAATGGAGCACGAAGTGGTTTACGCTTTCGTGAAACGGAGAGCGGACTATAAGCACCATATATCCTCTTCAGCCTTGAGATGTGTCCTAGCCAAACCTTCCTCTAACAGAGCAACCTACTTTCTCTCCCGGTTACTGTTGGTTCTACCTTCGCTGGCTCCGAGGCCTACATCTCCCTCCTACAACTTTTATAGTTTACGTTCCCTTTAGCTGTGCCTGTTTCTGGCTTCTTATATCATTGCATGAGAGTATAATTGCCCATGTCCAGCATAGCAGCCCTTAACTCGTATCCTACGGTGTCAAGGCAGCCTGGGCGAAAACTTTGTTCTCAACTCTTCTTTTGCAGCCTTTGAACATACCGCAGGCAGACGAAGATCAAGAGTAGCGCGTCTTTCTGCTGGGAAACGACTGAAAGAACCTACTATGGACGCAGCTCACACTCGCAAGATCCAGAGTACCTGGAGTCCTTATGACTCGACTCATCCATCTTCTCTCTTTAGGGCTGACTCCTTAGGGCTGAACCTTCTGACCATGGCTTCTGCTACCACTCTCAGGAGCACCCCGTCATGCTCCTGAGTTCCTACTCATTATTAGTCCTTTACTACTAAGCAATTTTGGCCCCTTCGCTCGACAATCTCTTTATATTCCTGCGTTGCCTGCGTCGACGCTGCTCGCCGTTGTCAGACACGGATCTTGCCAAGCCGCAACTAGCTTGTGCTTGGGTCTTTGCATTCTTTCCCAGCTCTCCTTCTGCTGGAAATACGGGGCAGGAAACAGTCCTCTAAAGACCCTACTCGATAGGTTTTTCTGGATGGTGGTGGTAGGGATACCCGCTACATTACAAAGGTAGAAAACGTCAGAGGCACAGACGAAGCTGACTTGTCGCCACATTGGCCGAATAGCTCAGTGCCGATCCTTGCTTGAGAGCATGCGCCGCTGGCCTGAGCTCTGCCATGTGCATGATGATGCCAATAGATAGAGATTGCACTTCATTTCTTCCTAGTTATAATCAGAAGGCTGTCAAAGATTTTATTGGGAGGAAGATCCACAACCAAAACATTCAGAATCCTTTCACGTAAAACATTCCTTGAAAGAATCATAGACCATAGTTATAATGAGTTGAGACCGAAAAGGTGACCAAATTGAAAGGATCACTTGCAATATTTCATTGCCTCTTGAGTTTTGTCTTTTATGGTGGCGGGAAAAGGGGTGGATCTCTTACTTGGACCTCCCAGAGAGAGAGGGAGA
>FLMG01000167.1:22488-37432 GCA_900088475.1 Hyphochytrium catenoides
TCTCTCTCTCTCTCTCCCTCTCTGCCTCTCCCTCTCTTCTCTCCGCTGGCGCTTTCCTGTCTATCCAGTGCCTGTGGACCCTCGCCGGCACCATCTTTTCACTCTTCTGCCTCTAAAACCTTCCCGCATTTCCATCTCTCTCTCCCGGAAGATGCTTTTCCTCACTAAGATGCACCTGCCTCGTTTGCCCTAGCCATTCTCTGTCTAACAATCTGCATTCCAGTCTCTCTTCTTTCGTCATCAGGGTCGTTGCACCCATGATATCTCCTGAGAGAGAGAAGGAAAGTGAAGACTTTTTATCTTCTCTCTCTCGGGAGCTGGAGCTGCCATCATCCAGAAGCATACTGGACCAATTTGCAGCTGATGGCCAGTCACGTGTCCTCTACGTACAAGTTATTTATGAAAGAGAGGATGGCAGCTTTGACTCCAAGGAAGCACAAACAGGTCCCCACCTACCTTTCCTCCGCTCTCTCTCTTTCTTCCTCTCTCTCTCTCTCTCTCCCTCTTCGTTCCCTTTCTCTCTCACTCTCTCTTTCCCTCTTTCCTATCTTCTTTCCTAATGTCATTATGGACCTTGCCTCTCACATTGCTTCTTCTCCTGCATAGAAAAACCCTTTCTCCCTTCTTTGTCTTGCTCTCTCTCTCTCTCTGTCGGCTTTTTCTCTTTCTCATCAAGCCTTCTCGTTCTCTTCTTTCAGCTTCGCGGCCCCGCGTGTTCGTGTCAAATCAGATCCGCTACACGGCAGCAGACGAGGTGGCGAGCGGCATAGCTTTTATTAAGCGCTTTCCTAACCCTCTCGAGCCACAGCGGCCCTTGCTCAGCCAGCTTCAGCTTATAACCCTAGGAGGAGGTATGCAAGGCCACCGCAGGCAGGCCCACTGTTTCATTAGTCCCTCTCTGACTCTTTTTTCTACACGTTCTCTTCCTTTCTCTCAGCGCTATTCTGCCACCAAACTTCACTCTCTCTTCTGCCTGCCTCTCACTTGCATGGTTTGGACAGTAAGTCACCGGTCCCATTGCTTTTTCTCATTTCAGACATACTGTCTTTCGGCTGCTCCTCCTGTCCCTCTCAATGTCCATTCTGACTCTCTCTCTCTCTCTCTTTGCCCGTTTTCGCCGGCTCTACGTTAGCCGGGAAGGATAACTTCTCCTCTTCTGGAGACGGCCTTGGAGGTGACTCTGATGCACTTGAGATGGTCTACACCTATCTTCACCACGCTTTCGCTCCTTTGATGAGGCAGTACGCCGAGATTCGAAAGCCTAAAGTACGAAGGACAACGTCCTCTTTCTTCTATCTTATCGCATCTACATATTTCTACCTACTAACTCCTACATCTTCTTCCTCAAGCTGCGTCATGGTGATTGTCTTCCCAACGGAAGCTGCTATCCTCCTGCTTTGCTCTAACGGTGGAGCTTCATTTCACCTGCTGGTTATGTTGCCGTCTCTTTCCGTCTGCTGCCCTTCGAGACCATAAGCTCTGTCTTGTTCTGCTCGCTCTTCTATCTTCTTACTCTTTCTCTCTTCTCTTGACTCTCGGCTCTTGCACAGTCTATGTCCACCCAAGAAGGTGGTGACGCTCAAAATGAGAAAAGCGGCATTCCTGCTGTGTCTAAGAAGATGAGAGAATTGGAGCTTGCGCTGCTTCAATGTCATCAGAACATGGACATTCCAGAGGTAAACGATGGGGGAACCATGTATCCAGCGCTGCTAGATGGGGAAGTATGAGGAACGCGCAGAAAGAAGGACCACACTGGGTAAAGAGATATTGGACAGGCGTTCGAGGGCAAGGAAATCAGTAGACTGAGATAGAAGAGAGATAGACAAGGCGCCAAGGAGGTAGAAGACAGGAGAGAGCCAACGTTTTTATGAAGGTCCACGTTCCTCTGACGACCTCTCGTGCAGGTGAACCTGGTCTTTCATCCGGCGGTCCAGGAGGCTGCCAAGAGAGTGAGAGCAGGCGAGAAGACTGACATTGAAGGGCTAGGCTTAGCAGAGAAACTGGGAGACGACCTTTTCCTTAACGCCCTTCAGGTTCTCTCTTCTCACCTGTCCTCAACTCTGATCCTTAGACCGTCAAGCGCTTTGACAGCTCCTTTGCTTACGACCGATCTCTCTCCTATCTCCCCTTCTCTCTGATCGCTAAAGTTGTTTTCCGTGGCTTGTCGAGTGCGTTCGACCTCTTGCGTTCCGCTCTCCAACAACTTCTTTTGCTTTCTGAAGGGTGATCGGCCCTCTCTCTCACGTTGAATGCTCTATTTGTGCTTCTATGTATAGAGCGGGGTGAACCGCTGGATCAACGAGATTCGGAAGGTGACCCGACTGAGCTCTGAGCCTTCAGCAGGCAGTGCCTTGACAGAGATAAATTTCTGGAACAGTCTGCAGAAGAGACTCCAGCAGACCCAAGAGGTAAAAGGGTCGTCGGTTCCGGCGCATTCTTGCTTTCTGGGAAGGAGTCTGATCCATCTCTTGCATGGTCTTGCTGAGCCCAAACCTTTTAAACATAAGGCGTGAACAAATTACAGAAAGATCAGACCAGTTAGGAAGACTCCGTCTGTCTTTGTTGGTTCTTCGAGCATGCATAGTCTTCTTCGCTTCTCTTGTCTGCCCTACTCTGGCATTTCAGGATAGAGCTCATTAAGGGCTCTATCCGTATGTCTGCCGCTGACTTTTCTGCCCTTCACCATCATCACTCATTTTCTTCCTCTGCCTAATCTGTATCATGCGTTCTCTCTGGTCCCTCTACAGATGCTGTCGACACCTGAAATTGAGTTGACCTTGAACCTGTTGAAGCAAGGGAAGCGATTTCTTGTTACTGTGACGTTTGAGGCGGATCATGGGCTAGGAGCTGCCATTAAGCGGGTGAACAATATAATGACATTGATGAAAGGTAATATGTTTCGCTCTTTCGCTTGCTCTCTCTTTCTAGAGCAAAGGGCCTTCTTTCACTCTGTACCCTCGCTCGTGTTCTTATATGCTCTAAGTCGTCCTTAGCATGATACTAGCTTTCTTTTCCAAGCAGGCGCTCTTCGCATCGGCAGATTGCTCTGTCGTGCACATAAGGCTCTGCGCGTGTGTCTTCAATTCTCTTCTGTTGTTTGTCCGTCATGGGAAAGAGTCTTATCACAGTCTCCTCTCCGCCCGTATCATGTCTGTATATGTCTCTCTCTGTATCTGTGGTCCAGACTTCCCGATCACCGCTCTCCTGTCGGCTACAACTATTTCACAAGTGGAAGCCGCGATTAACGCTATCTTTATGCACTTGAAGAAGATTAGACTTGCAGATGAATATGAAGTCAGTACCTTGTCCTTTCATCTACTTTTACTTCTAGCTCCTCAAGGCTAAAGTCAACTCTCTTGCCTATCTGACGCTTCATGTTCATTACTCTCACTCCTCGAGACTCTACCACCTTTCGAGTTGTGCTATCCTCACATGTCCCTTGTACTATGAACCGTCTTTAGGGCAGTCCTAGCCATCTGTTCTTGCCAGCTGTTTTCCTTTCTAAAGCTTGTCCATCTCCGGAATGTATATGAACGTCCTCCCGCCCCAGCTTCCGCGGTGTATCCGTCTCCTAGAATCCATCAGTCGGGACCTTGGCTCTCAAGTCCAGAGTCTATTCGCCGCGCGTCCTCTTCTACGGATGCCCTATGCGGACTTTGAACAAGCTGCAGAGGAATGCAGCCAAATGTTTATCACATGGGATAAGCATATGAAGGTATGGCTTCTACCTTGAGGATTGACAAGGACAGACAGCGGAAGTTCAAACGGCTAAAGTGAGAGGACCATACACAGCACGTTAACACTGCAGCAAGATAGAGACAGAAGAAAACGATACGTTTAGCACGTAATGAAGGGTGAAAGGAACTAATATCGCTTCGACGCAATCCTTGATATGTGTCCTTTGTAGGACTTTAATGACACTTTGAAAGAGCTTGCCCGTAAGCGAGGAGCTGGAATGGCAGACAGAGCAGGAGTTCTGGGCAGTGCGAACCTAGAGGTAAGGGCTACGATCACTAGGTCCAAACTGTCATCTCCTCTTTGCCCATTTTAATGCCTAGCTGTCCCTCGTTGATGCAACGCCTTTTCGACTCCTCTGCATATTGCACAATGCCGAAAACCGTTCTCACTTAATTGTCCATAGCATCTCGCCGTCAGAGAGAGAATGGCGGAGCTGAGGGCCTTCCGCAGCCAGCATCAGCGCCTTTGTGAAGTTATTGAAAAAGTGCTGCAGCCTTCGCCTGAGGACGACGATGGTGGAGACAGGGAAGGGAGCTCGGACAGCCCGCGCGCTCTTCAAGAAATCGAGAACCAGTATACAAAGTTCTTGACCTTAGATGTCTTGGACGTGAGCACCGAGGGGTAAGTGTAGTTTGAGAAGGGTACGCCACTGAATTGGCCAAAAAGGTCACGCGAGAGAGGTGAACGATTTTCCAGTTGAAAGGGGCGTTTGCTAAGCTCTATCCTTCTCCTCTCTCTGTGTGGCTATTCTCACGATATGGCTCTCATCCCCTCGTTCAGTACCGAAGCTTGGCGCTCTGCTCTTGCTGCTTACGATGCCTGCATCGACCGCGTGGAGGGAAGAATTATCGCGAAGCTGACGGATCACCTGGGAGCGACCCAGAATGCTGATGAGATGTTCAGAGTCTTTTCTCGGTATGGCCCTTACATACTAGTTTCCCTCAACGTGATCTCCTAGGGCGTTTGTTCTCCTTGCTCCTGCTCCCTCTGATGCCCTGGAGTTACGGATTGATCCCCGGATGTCTGCAGTTGATCTGAATCATGGAAGCTGACATGACCTTGTTGCAGGTACAATGCTCTCTTCTTTCGACCAAAGGTCCGTGGCGCCGTGCAGCAGTTCCAAATGCGCCTCATAGAGACCGTCAAGGCCGATGTACAGGCTCTACAGGTAGAGAGACGTCCCTCCTCCGCTCTTTTTATGTCAGATACGTCTAGCCTGCGTCTTGTAAAGTGTTAGTGAGCCAGCTGCTTGAAGAGCTCTATATCTCTCGCCATGAGCAACGTCGCCTCCCAGCCGCTCTACAGGATCTCTTCCTTGTACCGCTAGTCCGCTCCTGATTGATCTCTACTCAACAGGATAAATTCAAGCGACAGTACTCTCAGTCTGAAGCCTCCAAGATGTCTACTGTCAGAGACTTTCCTCCCATATCTGGCGCTATTATCTGGGCCAGGCAGATCTCCAGGCAGTTGGATACTTATATGAAGCGCGTAGAGGACGTTTTGGGGAAGGTACATTGCTTCTTCTCTTTCCCCTTCCTTTCGTGGCAATCGTAACTGTCACGCTAGTTCGGCCAAATGGACGCTTAACATTGTTCATTTCTTCTTCCATTTATAAGTGTCTTGAGCCGATCTACTTCTCTCTCTCTTCTGGCTTCATATAACTGTCTACCCCTGCTCTCTCATTCGGTTTTCTCAGGGCTGGGAGCAGCACATTGACGGGAAGAGTCTGAAGTCTGCGGCAGATGCTTTTCGGCAGCGCCTTGATACTCAGGTATAACGACCTAACCGATCTAGGGTCTATGTGAAGGTCTTCGGGCAGGGTTCCTAAGATATGTCACTGCCACTCCTCTTTACTCTCTGGACTCCTTGTTCTTGTCACAGAAGCGTCGCCAGTTTTATATTGAGCGTAGATCTTCTTTGTCTTTTCCAAGACTATATCTTCCTGTTTCTTCTCAAACACGGATAATTTGAGGATCACCTCGTCCGTTGCTGATATCTTAACCTGCTGTGATGCCATGTCTCCGCCACCTGCTAATCTCTCTCTTGCAGATTATCTTCGATAAATGGGTTCAGCAGTTCGTCAACGCCCCAAACTTTGAAGTCTCTGGGCCTGTGCTTGCTCTCTCTCAGCGGAGAGGAGAGGGAAAAGAGCTTCGCGTGGCCTTCGACACAAAGATTATCACTTTGTTCAAGGAGGTCCGAAATCTGGAATGGCTGGGTTTCCGAGTGCCCTATACCATTAAGGTAAGTTTTGAGAGCTGGAAGTGCGACGAAGGGTAGGAAGGGCGAGAATACCCGGCATATAGACAGAAAGGAGAACTGTCATCTCGTTCCAAAGCACGGCTTTCTGAGGCTCAAGGTTCTATTCTTCGTGCAGGTAATAGCAGAGGAGGCAAAGGAGAAATATCCCTATGCAATGTCCCTCCAGGCTACTCTCAGGACCTATCGTCAGACACTGAGCAGAGTAGAAGATGGAGCTGCTCCGCTGCTGGCCTCGTACAGAAAAGATGTCCATGCATGCGTGGCGACCGCTTTCTATAAAGCGAGACCGGTAAGAGCTGCTCTGCGAAGAATGTTGTCCTGCCTCCGCTCTCCTACCCAACTTCTGCTTGATGAACGACTATTCAGGCCTCCTTCTGCTTTCCTTTCCATTTTCGCAGCAGTAACACATCTCTTTGTCTCAGATAAAATGGGATAGCGACTCATTGGATAACTACGTAAAGGAACTCTCTGAGCATGTTCTCACCTTCCAGGACAAAGTGGAGGACATCAACACGAAGTATCGGTAAGACATCCTCAGCTTTCTCCAGCCTCATCAGTTTTGGGGCTGGAGTACCGTGTGCGCACTAGGCGCAGTGCGGCAGCCGAGCTTCTGGGCTGACGAGTCTTTGCTATTCCTCCGGCACCGGATTTCAGTTGTCCCCGAATCATGCTGGTGGCCTGTTATTGCTTCTTTTGGTGCACTGTTTACCCTAGCATCCTGTTTGTTCCCCCCAGAGAAGTCTCTAAACCGTCTTCTCTATCACGCGCTAGTGCTGTGAAGGAGCGCCTTGAAGCACTGAAGACTTGCGAGTACAGCCCTCAAGCATTTGAGCGCGAATTCGAGATAATGCAAAAGGTGAGTGAGGGTCGCTTTCATCGAGCATTCGGAGGCTCTATCTCGAGACCCGCCCTTGCCCTTTGTTTGACCATTGAGGCGGTTGAGTCTTCGTTCTCTATCCTGAAATATTCTTGGGGTTATCGATTTACGAGCGAGCGCTAGGAAATTTGTCGGTGTTTCTCCCCCTCTCTTTTCTGTCTCCTTCTCTCTCTCATCTCTTTATTTTTGCGAGCGATCACTTGATGTTAACCTGCTCTAACGAGTAGATTGTCTTGTGGATTGTTATCCTTCTTAATGATTGCAGATAATTGATGAGATGAATCTTGCTGGGTACCGCAACCTGAGCTACTGGGTGCACTCTCTGGACTCTGAAGTGGAAGAGGTTCTTGCCCACCGACTCAGAGAAGCCTTAACTTTATGGAAAAGTGCTCCGAATGAACAAGGTGGTAAGATTAGGTTGCCATCTCATCTCCATCTCTTCGGCTTCTATCTTCTGGTTGCCAATTCTTCTCTTGTTGTTGCCATGTCTTGCCCGTTCTCACCAACCAAGAGTATCTCTGCTATGACTTACGAAGCTCTGTCTCGCAGGGCCATTGGAGAGGGACGCAACCGGCAAGAGCTCCGCTCTTTCCACCCGCCAAGGAGTAAGACAACCTCCGCGCTTCTTTTCTTAGCTTTAAACCATTCTCTTTCCAGCTTCTTCCGTATCTGTATCCGCTCACGATCATTATCGCCGGCTTGTCCTCGTTCATGAGTCGCTTCTTATCGGTGCTCTCGTTCGCTATGTCAACGCAGGCAGCATCGCGCCTGAAAATGAAGGAGTTAATATGTCAGATTCTTCTACGTAACCAGCTTCTTTATCTTGAGCCGCCTCTAGAACAGGCCAGGAGCGCATGGGTAACAATGCGTGTTAATGTTTCTCGTGTGCATTCTTGCGCACAGCTAGAGTTTTGCTTTTCTGTCTGTGTCTCTTTCCTTAGGTTCTTTGTCCTAGATCTGTGAAATTGAGGAATGGAGCTTGGCCTTGCGGGCAGGCTCGCCTTCTCTTTCCCTTTGAATAGCCCTCACAGACTTCTTCAATCGGAATTGAAGTCTCAAGTTTGTGTCTCATTCTCTCATCCTTCCTGGTGCCTGCGATGCCCTAACGACTCTGTCGCACATAGGTGGGTCATCTTCACTCGTGCATTGGCACGGTTTGCGACATCAAACGATTGCGGAGCACCACCTTTGACGACGTATTCGGGGAAGGAGGTGGCAGCAGAGGCGAAGCAGGGGGGCGAAGGGCAGTCACAAATTCCTCTTCGTCGACCTACGCATCTGTACTCCACAGATTCATGAAGGAGGACCCGACAGTCCTCCTCTCTACATATGCTATGATAGAAGAACAGTTAGAAAGAGTGCGAAGCTACGTTCAAAGCTGGCTACAATACCAGGCGCTGTGGGATATTGATGTAAGATATATTGGATCTAACCGCCGACATTGGGAGAGGAGAAGGGACCAGAAGGGTCAGAAATGGGCGGCCACGAAGACGAGCAGGAGGGACATAGGATGCCATCAGGACTTACGGGGCAAAGAGCTTTATGGACGAAGAACCTTATTTGCGAGGACGTACATAGGGAGAGATCCGTTGGAGAGGAGCACCTTGGTGCATAAGTGCTGAGTTCTAGGGCAAAACGTAAGGAGGGAAGAGGCAGGCTCATGGCTGACATCATGCAACCTTGTCTCTAGGCGTCTGTTGTCTTTTCTCGCCTGGGCTCAGATCTCAAACGCTGGCAAGAGCTACTGGGCGAGATCAGAGAGGCGAGGGGCAGCACGTTGGATAGTGCCGAACCCTGGAAGCGGTTTGGGCCCCTTGTTATTGACTATGGGCAGGTTCAGACCCAGGTAACCTTTACTCGAGATGCCTCTCTTCGTTTTATGCTGGTTGCCTCTTTGGCTTCATTCTAGTACATTTTTTCTTCTATCCTTGCTCTCCTTACCATTCAGTTTGGATCTAAGTGCTTTTGTGCGTAATTCATTAACTCTTCAAAACGTGCTGTCTCCTAGGTGAACCACAAATATGACGTCTGGCAACGCGAATTCCTCGCCAAGTTCTCGTCTCTGCTTTCTGAGGCTATCAGCGGCTTCTACGCCAACATCCAGGCAAGAAGGAACAAGCTGGAGCAGAGTTCATTGGACGGAGGGTGAGACTCTGTTCTTCTCTGTAATCGAGCCACTCATTCACCCCCTTAAGCTCTTCCTGTTACATCGCTCCGGAGTGAAGTCGCGCTAATCTAACTTCTCTGTCCGTAGGACCCAGCAAGTGGTGACCAGCGTTACCCTTATTTTGGAGCTCAAGAAGAATATTGCACAGTGGCGAGAGGAGGTGAGTTAAAAACGCGCCTTCTTAGGGCCAGGGTTAGGGTGACGACTATATTCATCCGAATCAGGCCATATTGCAGACGCCGATCTTCTTCTCTCTTTCCTACTTGCATTTAAACTTTTATAGAGTTTGAAGTGAGCTCAATGTCCCATTCTGGCAGACGCGCTTTCCTAGGTTATCTTCCCTTTTGGATCTGATAATGGGATTTATGGCTATGTTATGTTCTGTTCGTTGGGTGAAGTCCTAACAGGGCTCTCTCTTTACGGGATTCCTTATCAGTGAAGGTCTCTTTGTCCTCTCACTTTAAGGGGCTGTCGATAAGCTTCTTCTTATCCTGCAATTTGCTAACACAATACGCGTCAACACTTTGTAGATGGAGCTCTTCGTCTCGGGAGAGAAACTCCTACAGCGACAGCGGTTCCAGCTGCCGTCCGACTGGCCTCTCATTTCTCTTGTTGAGGGAGAGTGGGATGCCTTCCTGCAACTCATGGAGAGGAAGACCAAGGCGATGGAGCGGCAGCTTCCGCAGCTACAGAGCAAGATCCTCAGTGAGGGGGGCATTCTAGAGGGAAAGATCAAGGTAGGCACATAGGGTGAGGGGTAGTACCCTGAGGTCGACCTGTTTGCCTTCTCTAAGCTACATTTTTTTGTTTGTTCGTGCTGGCGACCTCGGGGGGCTTGCTGTCTCTCGCTTTCACGTTTCCGTGGTGGTAGCCCCCCAATCATCAGAATTGCCATCTTCTTCTTTTCGAGAGAGAGAAGGGCCAGAATAGGGTTAGAGAAGAGTAGACCAGTAAAAGAGAAAAGAAGTGAAAGAGCTTGGCAAAACTGATCTCCGTTTCTGATAGGAACTTCTCTCTGAGTGGGACACGGCCAAACCTCTACAAGGGAACATTCCAGCGCGCACCGCCTTGGAATCTCTCTCCGTCTTTGAGAGTAGGTTGACCCGCCTCCAAGGCGAGTACAGGGATTTATCCATCGCTAAAGAGGCTTTGGAGCTGGACCCATTGGTGGAGGACAGGCTATCACCAATGTCTACAGAGCTAGCGGCTCTTAGGGACGTCTGGACCAACCTTTACAAGGTGATGGCCTGCTATGCTATCCTGCTTCACCCCATCGCTCTCTTTGCCCAAGAATCTTCAAAAAAGAATGTCCTGTCCTTATCTCCTTACGCAACTTGAAGAGCCTCTGTTGCTTATCTTCCATTCTTGCACTAGATCTGGGAAAGTATCTCAGAAGTCAAAGACACTTTATGGACGGCAATTCAGCCTCGGAAGGTGAGAATCATAACGCGTTAAGTCCCTTCGGTTGTGTTGCCTTGCCCGCTCCCTCCTTCATTCCCCTCCATTCTCATTTTTTCTGGCCAAGCACCTTGAAGTGTGCTTTCTTGTCTGGTCCACGACTCACTAATGTCAACTTCAAGCTATCTGATCTCGTCCTCTATACTTACTGCGTGAATGCTCGTCTGTGGTCTCAATGAAATGGATTATCTGGCAGGTTCGCAAGGCTCTGGAAGACCTTTTGGAAGAATTGAAGCTACTTCCCTCCAAGATCCGTCAGTATGAGGCGTATGAGCACGTCCATCGAACGGTCACAACGTACAGAAACACCACCGCGTTGGTGGCTGAGCTTAAGAGCGATAGTTTGAAAGACAGGCACTGGCTGGAGCTGACTAGGAAGCTCAGACTTAGGCTGAGTTTCTCCGAAATGACTCTGGGGCATTTGTGGGATGCAGGTGCGGGATGGGAGAGTACCTGTTCATTCTCTCCATAGGTTCCAGGCTTTCAGTGGTCCCTTTTACTGTGACTTGCATACGCTGTGAGCACTTGCTCACTTACTGATGTTAACTCTGCTATCGCTCGGGTGCTGATCCTAACGCCTGCCTTAAGTGTCTCAACAATAGCGTTGTTTTGCTGTCATTGGCATGCTCCTATACTCATCGTAACTGATGCGGTACTTCTCCTATGCTATTGTCCTGTTGTCTAGACCTTCAACGGAATGAGAAAGATATCCGCGATGTCATTCGTACAGCTCAGGGGGAGATGGCGCTAGAGGAATATCTCAGGGCTGTGAGGGAGCACTGGAACGCCTTTGAGTTTGATCTGGCGAACTATCAGAATAGATGTAGGCTCATTAGGGGCTGGGAGGAGATGTTCAGCAAATTAGACGAGCATCTGAACGGTATTGTGTCAATGAAGAATTCGCCCTATTACAAGGTAAGCGACGGTGGGGCAAGAAGCGAGATAGACAGGTTAAAGAAGCCAAAGATAAACTTAGGATTGGTATAACTTTTGGAAACTTCCAGGGGATGGCACAGACCGTGGATGGAAGAGACTCAGAGAGCGGAGAGACTGCATTTCTTTCTTAAGGGCTTGAGGCTCTGTCGTCTTGTCAAAAATGAGCATATGCCTCATCGGTGGCCCTAATACCCTTCCTTTCCCTCACTTGCTGTCTCTCTTGTAGGTCTTTTCTGAGACTGCTGGTGCTTGGGAGGATAAGCTAACCCGAGCTAGAGCCGTTCTTGACCTCTGGATTGATGTTCAGCGTCGCTGGGTCTACCTTGAGGGTATATTCTTTGGAGGCGCAGACATCAAGCAGCAGCTTCCTAAGGAATACTCGCGCTTCCAGGTAAAGCAGAAAGGGGAAAAGTTGGAAGGAAGAAACAGCCAGCTCCTTCTGCTCCCTGCTCAAGTCGTTTCATATGCAACGTCTGAATCAGTTCTAGGACCTCTGTAGACATGTTTCTGGCTGTGACTCGTCTTTCGCAGATAATCACTTCGTCGTTCTCACGGTCGCTTTTAACCTTAGAGTATCGACAACGAGTTTGTTTCCATTATGCGGAAGGTAGCCCTCAAGCCTCAGATGATGGAAGTGCTGGAGCTTCCCAACCTACAACTGTCTTTAGAGAGACAGGAAGATATGATGAGCAAGATCCAAAAGGCTCTGGGAGAGTATTTGGAGAGACAGCGCGCCGGTTTTTCTCGGTTCTACTTCGTTGGTGACGAAGACTTGCTGGAGATTATTGGAAATAGCAAGGATCCCGTTAAGATTCTGAGGCATTTGAGCAAGATGTTCTCGGGTATCTCATCATTGGAGCTAAAGAAAAAAGGAATTGAGGACGCAGGACAAGCAGGAGGAGGAGGACAGCTCATAGTAGGGATGGTGTCCAGGGAAGGAGAAGTTGTCCCTTTTTCTGAGCCAATTGACGTGGAGGAGGACCCAAGAGTCAACGTATGGCTAGGAAAAGTTGAGAGACAGATGCGCCTTACCCTGGCCAACCTCTTAGAGACGGCGATAATCAACATGTCACAGTTCTTCTCTCCTTCTTCCTCCTCCCTTGTACCACAGAAGTTCTTAGATTGGGTTGACAAGTTCCCAGCCCAAATCGTTATCCTCGCCTCTCAGGTCGAGTGGTCGCAGAGCGTCGACCGAGCTTTGAAGGGAGGAGATAAGGAGAAAAAAGGAAGAGAAGCTCTTCAGACTATTCTTTCCCGCTTGGGGAGTTGTCTACAGCTCCTTGCAGCCTGTGTACTTCAGGATCTACCGCAGGAGAGGAGAAAGAAATATGAGCAGCTGATAACTGAACTAGTACACCAAAGAGACGTCACCCGTTCACTGATTGACGAAGGAGTCGAGCAAGAAACGGACTTCAAGTGGGGCTACCATCTGCGTTATTACTACTATCCACAGGAGAAAGACCCCTTACAGAAGCTGAACATAAGGGTCGCCAATGCTCAGGTAAAAGGCTGAACTGGGATGCTTAGTGCTGATAGTGGAGCACAGGACGAACCAGATGGGCGGAGTGAAGATCTGAGCGTTGCGCTCCTGAGGCGTTCAATCAAAATCAAACTCTCACATGAACTCACGCCTTTGTAACCTTTCGACTGCTTCCCCCGCTTCGTCTCTCCACCCGTTCTAGTTCTACTACGGCTTTGAGTATCTTGGTGTGGGCGAAAGGCTGGTGCAGACGCCCCTGACGGACAGGTAATCGACGTTTCCGCCCTTATTTTGCTGGCAACTCGTTCAGACTGACCCCTATCCTCTTGGCATATTAGGTGCTATCTGACTTTGACGCAGGCCCTGCATTTCCGCATGGGAGGTAATCCATTTGGCCCGGCAGGCACAGGAAAGACAGAGAGCGTGAAGGCGTTAGGCGCACAGTTAGGCCGTTTTGTCCTCGTCTTCAACTGTGATGAACACTTCGATTTTCAGGCCATGGGGAGGATTTTCATTGGTTTGTGCCAGGTAAGAACGAGCTGCAGGCAACGAAGAACAGCTCAAACCAGAAGAGGAAGAGAGCGACGCCTTCGTGTAGTACACAGACGTTATAGTCGTCTATCTAGAAAGGGCCTCTGCTCTTTCTTCCTCTGTTTGTATCTGACTCCAATGTTCCCAAGTACTCCGTTCTTTCCATCATGCTGGCCTAACATCCTCTCGCTACCACATCACTGGTTGCAGGTAGGGGCCTGGGGCTGCTTCGATGAGTTCAATAGGTTGGAGGAGAGGATTCTCTCTGCCGTCTCTCAGCAGATCCAGACCATACAAGAAGGACTCAGCTCTCAGAAAGACTCTGTGGAGCTCATTGGGAAGTCGGTCAAGCTCCATAAGGACGTAGGGATCTTCGTGACCATGAATCCTGGTTATGCAGGAAGGTCAAACCTTCCAGATAATCTTAAGCAGCTTTTCAGGAGCATTGCCATGGTGGCCCCAGATAGAGAAATCATTGCACAAGTGATGCTCTTCTCTCAGGTCTGTAACATTGCTTTAGCTTTGCCTAGAATTTACCTCTGTTGAGTCGTCCTTCGGCAATGGCATCTGGCTAGTTCTATCTAGCTTATTTTCACACTTCGCTCTTTGTTCGCTATGGCTCACGGTCTTATGTCAGGGTATCGCTTCGGCCGAGAAATTGTCTAGCAAAGTGGTCCTCCTCTTTAAGCTTTGCGAAGACCAATTGTCCAGCCAGCCGCATTATGACTTTGGCCTTAGAGCTTTGAAGTCTGTGCTAGTCTCTGCGGGCACATTGAAGAGGGAAAAGCTCGAGGCACTTTCCAAAGGTAAGGGTGCTGTGGTTCCCTGGGGGACGATAAGGTTGATATGTGGAGAGGAGAAAGCGAGAACAAGTAGATGCAGCTTAGAGACGGAAGGACGGCTCAAGTAAGTTTGACAAGACCTCTCTGCTAATAGTCTTACGTTCATTCATGCATACTATAGATGGCACAAGTCCCATAGTAGGAGGGCAGGAAGGACAACAAGCCCTACACATTGTGGAGAAAGAAGTACTGATCCGGAGCGTATGCGACACCGTTGTTCCCAAGCTCGTCGCCAACGACATACCCGTCTTTTCCTCTCTTCTCTCCGGTGTCTTTCCCGGCACTGAACTCTCTAAGGTTCAAGCGGACAAGCTGAGGGAGCACATTAAGGATATCTGCAAGGAGAGTGACCTGCTTCTTGGAGAAGAGTGGGGAGAGAAGGTCCTTCAACTTTACCAAGTCCTCTCTCTGCGACATGGAGTGATGATGGTGGGACCGTCAGGAACAGGGAAGAGCACCGCTTGGCGAGTGCTTCTGCAGGCCATGGAAAGACTGGATGGGAAGAAGGGAGAACACTACGTCATAGATCCCAAGGCTATAAGTAAGGAGCAGCTCTATGGCACCCTCGATCCCACGACTCTCGAATGGGAAGATGGTGTCTTCACCTTTATCCTCAGGCAGATCTTAAACAATGTCCGAGGGGAGAAAGGGAA
>FLMG01000167.1:37466-50827 GCA_900088475.1 Hyphochytrium catenoides
GCAACAGTGAGTCGTTGTGGAATGGTCTGGTTTAGTGAGGATACTCTTTCGACTGCGATGCTCTGTGAGAATGCTCTCAGAAGTATGAGGAAGGCAGCAGGAAAGGCAAAGGAAGCTGGGGCTGGCATTGATCCTCACGAAGGCGCAAGAGCCCAGTATGTGCAAGCGGTTGAGCCGTTCTTCTTCCCCGGCAGGACTGCAGATTCGTTGTCTGAGACTCTGTCGGCGGGCAACCTCTCCGGAACTTTGGTAGAGACCGCTCTCCGCTTTGCTGTGGAACAGGAACATGTAATGGAGGCAACGAGAGGAAGGCTTCTAGTTACTTTCTTTTCTCTTCTAGGGAAAGGAGTGGGGAAGGTGATAGAGTACAATGAGAGTCATCCTGATTTTCCAATGGGCGAGGAACAAGTCCAGAGTTTTGCCTCCAAGTGGCTGCTCTTTTCTCTTTTATGGGGCTTCGGGGGCTCTATGGCCTTAGGAAAACGTGTTGAATTGGCGGGACTTATTGAAGAGAGCTGCAGTGTTCCCCTTCCGTCTGCGCTCTCCTTCTCCAGCAGCAACAAAAAGAGCGCTTTCAAGGACGGGAAAGAGAACCTGGAAGGACGAGAGTCTCTTTTGGACTATGAGGTTTGCGTAGAGACAGGAGAATGGCGTCACTGGAAGCAGAGCGTCCCGCAAATAGAGTTAGAGAGCCACTCCGCTCTCTCAACCGACATCGTCGTGTCGACGGTGGATACTGTGAGACATGTAGAGGTTCTGCGAGCTTGGCTCTCAGAGCATCGCCCTCTCATCCTGTGTGGGCCGCCAGGAAGCGGGAAAACGATGACGCTTAGCTCAACTCTTCTTTCGCTTCCTGACCTAGAGCTCGCCTCGCTTAACTTTTCCTCTACAACAACCCCTGAGCTTATTCTGAAGACCTTCAGTCAGTACTGCGAGTATAAAAGAACGCCGTCTGGACTGATTCTGCAGCCAACGCAGCCAGGTGAGGTAGTCTGAGATGCTCTTATCCATGGACCTGCTTGTTCTGGCTACTTCTTCCCTCCGCTTTTCCACCGATAATGGCTACTCCTGTCTCCACTTCTCTGTTTGTCTGTCCCTATCCGTCGTCTGCATGTCTCTTTCGAACGATATCGTCATCCTGCATAGCTCTTGTACCTCCTTCGCCTCGAAGTGTAGTGGCATCTGCCCGGTTGTTAGCCTATTCTCAATCTTTTCATGCATGTGGTGAAGGCAAATGGCTGGTGGTTTTCTGTGACGAGGTCAACCTGCCTGCAAATGACCAGTACGGCACACAACGAGTCATCAGTTTCATGAGGCAGATGACTGAGCAAGGAGGTAGCGCTAAGTCGTCTTCTCTAGCATACTGATCCCTCTTCCATTCTCCGCTTAACGGTCTTTGCAATGGTAGTCCGTCCCTTCCTTCTCATCTCCAAGCCACACTGGCTGAAATTCAAAATAGATCTCCAATTCCAGAGCTTGGGCCAGTCATCGTTCATCGCCTAAGACTCTTTATCACAGGCTTCTGGAAAGGCAAGGACTACGTTCGGCTCCAGCGTATCCAGTTTGTTGGCGCCTGCAATCCTCCTACAGACCCAGGAAGAGTGATTCTCTCCAATCGATTCCTCCGACACTCTCCACTGCTACTAGTCGACTATCCTTCTCCCTCCTCGCTAAAGCAGATCTATGGAACATTCATCAAAGGTCTCCTGAAGCTTGCTCCATCGCTAAGAGCTAATGTTGACCCGCTCACAAACGCTATGGTAAGACGACCTATCATGACAAATGTCCGCCAAATCTCGTCAGCGTGCCGTGACTTGTGGTTCTTATATGTCTGCAGTGATAGCATCCCCAACACTTCTCACCTTTCCTTTGTTACCTTGGCGCCGCCTCAGTCGTGGCGCCGTTCAATAATGAGCATTCATGTTGACAGTTCTCCGTGTCTGCTTGCGCAGGTCGACATCTATCTCTACAATCAGCGTGAGTTTACGCCCGACATGCATCCCCACTACATCTACAGTCCCAGAGAATTATCACGGTGGATCCGCGCTCTGTATGAAGCGATCGAGCCGCTGGAGACTCTGACTTTGGATGAGCTGACTCGGCTCCTGGTGCATGAAGCTCTAAGATTGTTTGTTGACCGTCTTGTCACCAGAGAAGAGCAAGAGAAGTGCAGTCGCGCGATCGAGGACATCGTATGCAACGCTTTCCCTATGATAAACAGGTACAAGATTGTCTCAGTCTCTCCTCGGGTTGGGGTCAACACTTCCTGCTAGGTGTAATGCCTAGCGTCTACAGCTCCTTGTGATAGTTCGGATGCCCTAAACTGCCTTGCGTTAACTCCGTTCATTTCCCATGGCAGGAACACCACTCTGGCATCTCCAATCCTCTTCTCAACATGGTTATCGAAGAATTACGTCAGCGTCCAATCCAAAGCTCTACGAGAGCATGTCCAAGCTCGTTTGAAAGTGTTCAATGAGGAGGAATTGAATGTCCAGTTAGTAGTATTTGACTCCGTTCTGGAGCATGTGCTTAGAATAGACAGAGTGCTTAGACAGCCGCTCGGACATTTGCTCCTTGTTGGAGAGAGCGGCGCCGGCAAGACTGTTCTCTCCAAGTTTGTGGCATGGATGAATGGTCTTAGTGTCTTCCAGGTAGGAGAGAAAAGAAGCTGAGAGAGAGGGAGAAAGAATCCTAGTGGAAGAGGACGGATGAAGGGAACAGGTCTATACTCCGTTCTTAATGCTGTCGATCTGATTGGCTACTCGCTATAGCCCTCTGCTCTGATTTGGCCCATCTCCTAGACAGCTGTGTAAGGTTTGACACACATTTTTTACTGCTGCTGCAGGTCAAGGCTAGCCGAAAGTACGGGATCGACGACTTTGACGAGGATCTGAGAAAAGTATTGAGGCGCGCTGGCGTTGACGGGGAGAAGATCTGCTTCATCTTTGACGAGAGCAATGTCCTGTCTTCCGCGTTTCTAGAGAGAATGAACGCTCTTCTGGCTAGCGGAGAGGTCCGAGAAACATCTTATTGCTTGTCTTGTCAATCCGAAAGACCTTGTATTGACCGTGTAGCTACTTTGGACCCTGAGCCTGAGTTGGGCTATGTCCTCTGTTTTTCTCTTCGCCCTGTCCCTCACGCAGCCTGAATATCAGTATCTTACGCTTTTTTGTTTGAGTATTTTTAGCACCACCGACGTCAATCCTGCTTTTGACACTTGTTGCCCCGTTATTAAGGTCCCTGGCCTCTTTGAGGGAGATGAGTACTCGTCGCTGATTACGGCGTGCAAGGAGGCTGCCCAGCGGGAAGGCGTAGTGCTTGACACTGAGGACGAGTTGTTCAAGAGGTTCACTAAGAGAGTACAGAGGAACTTGCATGTTGTCTTCACAATGAACCCAGCAGGAGGGGACTTCTCGTCATCACTCTCTCATCGCTCGGCTACGTCTCCAGCTCTCTTCAACCGCTGCGTGGTTGACTGGTTTGGCAGCTGGAGTCAAGGTGCACTCTCACAGGTAGGTACAGATCATCTGCGAAGACTAGCAGGAAGGAGAGTCGCTATTGTTCCTTGGCTGACCTACTCACTTGGGCTAACAGGTGGCATATGAGTTCACTCTAAATATGGACCTGGAAAAGCCTGAGTTCCAGGCTGGGCCAGAAGGAGACGAATTGCTGAAGGTGGTAGAGAACGTGGACATGGCAGGAGGAAGGTAAGGAGACGCATTCAATGAGAATGGACATAATGGACAATGCAGGGATGCAGGGCCCGGAACAAATTCCTATTAGTTAGTAAATGGCTGCTGAAGGGTGATTAGCTGTGCAGGCTGAAGGCAGGAGAGCCCATAGTAGCTAAGAGAGTAGTGATAAGCCCAGGTGGTTGCGAGAGACTGGGAAGCCTCTTATCGTCTCTTTCCCTCGTTTCTTCTAGCGAGGGAAGACAAAAGTCCTACAGGGCCGCGGTTGTTGCCTCCATCGTCCACATCCACAATCAGGCCATCGATACCATGCAAAGACTTGCAAGGAGAGGCCAAAAGGGTGAGTTGTCTATCAGTTCAGCTTCACTTTGCTTATATCGCTAGCGAAGTTTTCTCCATATCTTCGTAGGCTAGGGGTCTCTTGATCTCAGCATCGTACCTTCCCGGACGTATAAAAGCATTTAACGTGGCCCTTGTTCCTTCTTCTTCCTCCACGGTCAGCCAATTTCTTGTCTCCTCGCGACTATTTGGACTTCATCAAGCATTTCTTGGACGTTTATCAAGAGAAGAGGTGAGCCAGTGCGTGGCGTTGCTATAGAGTCAAAGAGCACTAGCACCTGGGATACCAGCGTTGTAGACGTCATCATAAAGTTAGAAGGCAGAAGGGTGATCTGACCCTGCTCTTAACGAATACCTCTTCGAATGTTATGGACTCACGCCGCAACCTGCCTCCTTTTGTTGACAAAGGAACCAATTGGAAGACCAGCAACTCCATCTTAACATTGGACTGACCAAGTTGAGAGAGACCCAGGAACAAGTAGCAGCTCTTCAGCTCTCTCTCTCCGGAAAGGAAAAGGAACTACGAGAGAAGGACAAGCTTGCGAATGAGAAGCTCCAACAGATGATTCGAGACCAAAACGAGGCTGAAAAGAGCAAGGAGAATGCAGAGAAGCTATCGCTCTCTATTAGAGAACAAGAGAAAGAGATTGGGAAGAGAAAAGAAGAAGCACAGAAAGATCTCTCTCAAGCTGAACCTGCTCTCCTGGAAGCCCAACAAAGTGTGGGAAGCATTAGAAAGACCCAACTAGATGAGATTAGAGCTCTGGCTCGTCCTCCTCCCCTTGTGCAGCTTACCCTTGAGGCTGTGGCGGTGATGCTGGGAGAAAAATCTCTTGACTGGAGCGACCTCCGCAAATTTATCAGGTACGTGGTCGAAGTGTCTGCACCTATCAGCTTGAAAGTAAAAGTCAAGATGCGGACGGTGGTGAGGCAGGGGCAGGAGATCAAGGTGAAAGTCTGCTATCGGGGAGAGTTGTTAGCGTTGGAGCTCTCTGGACGTGATCTAAGAGCAGGCTGACGCGTGCAAGCTAATAGACGGAGACACCAGGGAATAAGTGTGTGGAGGCAGCCTTCAATGAAGAGAAAGAGCTCCACAGCTCTTTATAATCGACTGTCTCTCTCCTTCATCCTCTAGGCGCGATGACTTCATCTCCCAGGTTGTCAACTTCAAGAGCGAGCTATTGTCACCCAAGCAGAGGGAGACAATTCAGAAGAAGTATCTTGAGAACGAGGACTTTGAGTTTGAGAAGGTATGTGGAAGAAGATGCAAGGCGGTAGCATGACTTCCATATCAAGCAGCTCTTGGGGCCTGTCTCCTTTCTTGTTCTGCTGCTCTTCGTGTAGTCCTCTCTGGTTGGCGCCTTCCCTCTTCTGTCTTACTTGATGGGCTGGTGCTGTCTTTGCTCTGTCATGACCTTCAGCATTCCTCAATGACTTGGCTTCTCACGCCTTTCTATCTTTTGCAGGTCAACCGTGCTAGCAAGGCATGCGGCCCTCTCTGCAAGTGGGTCGTTTCCCAGATCAATTATAGCGCGATCCTGAATAAGGTTCAACCTCTGAGGGATGAGGTGGCGAGTCTAGAGGCCGAAGCAGCTGGTCTTACACAGCAGGTTACGCCCCACTTCTCCCTTCTCTCTCTCGCGCTCTTTCTCTCTCGCCTTATTTTTTGGTGCTTGGATGTGCTGTCGCTACCCTTGTATGGCTTTCCTTACAGCGCCACACCAAGGACCTTCGTTTAGCGTCTACACTTGTTCGACCGTCCAGCCTGTTCACTCAAAGCACCATTGTCTCTCTTTTCAAGTTTCTTGGTCCGCCCTTTTTAACTCAACTCATGGACCTAACGCCTTTCTCTTTGACTGTTGCCTGCAGTTCGAGGAACTTCGTTCAGCTATCGAAGAGTATGAGCTGCGAATCTCTCAATACAAGCAGGAATATGCGGAGCTGATCAATGAGGCTCAAACCATTAAGGCGGAGAAGGAGAAGGTAGAGAAGAAGGTGGAGAGGAGTACTGCTCTTCTCGCCAACCTTCTAGGAGAGAGAAAGAGATGGGAAGAGAGTAGTGAGAGCTTCCAGAGTCAAATGGTAAGGTTCCCTATTAGCTTCTTCGTGCTATGCAGATGATTGATCAGTGTGGCATTTTCTGTACCAATGTGTGACCCACTGGACGCTGATGGCTCTCTTACTTTAGGATACTTTGACGGGCGATTCCCTCTTAGCGGGCGCCTTTCTCACATATGCGGGCTTCCTGGATCAAAGACAGAGACAACTGCTCTTCCAAGACTGGAGGGACGTGCTTCTCTCTCTGAAGGTAGGCAAGACATAAAGGCTTAAGTTGCTGTTTGGTTCTGTTTTCTCCTGAACCAATTACTGAACTTGAATCTCGGGTTATGAACCTCTTCCAGGGGTGACCTTGCTATCTTTTTCCAGTCTGCATTGCCAATCCCGTCTCCCTAGCAGCGTATCTCTTTCCTTAAGATCGTTCGTGTCTTGAAGCCCTTGGTTTCCCGTCGCAGGTCTCTTTCCGAGACGAGATCTCCTTGGCGGAGTATCTGTCCAAGCCCAACGATAGGTTGCAATGGCAGGCACAAGGCCTGCCATCTGACGACCTTTGCGTGGAGAACGCAATAATCCTTTCAAGATTCAACAGGTGCGAGGGCAGACAGGACAAGTAGAATGCTGGCGGGATTGATGAGGGAGGAGATGAAGGGGAGACCGGAAAAGAGAAAATGATCGGTCAAGAAGATATAGAATAGGGGGACGTGGTGCACAGAGCGAGAGAGGGAGGGACGAGGGAGCTACGCATACCCCTAGATTTCCTCTGAGACCACTTCCTCAGACGTTGATTGACCCTGTTATCGTACCATCTCTCCTCTCTTTCATGATGCTCCTGCCGCAGATATCCCCTCATTATCGACCCGTCCAATCAAGCGAAAGACTTTCTGCTCAACAGTTATAAGGAGAAGAAACTTGTCACCGCCTCTTTCCTTGATGCCTCTTTCTTCAAGCTTCTAGCGTCTTCTCTTCGCTTCGGCACTCCTCTCCTGGTGCAGGATGTAGAGAGCATTGATCCTGTTCTCAACCCTGTGCTGAACAAGGAATATCATAGAACAGGAGGAAGAGTACTAGTCCGAGTGGGAGAAGAAGAGATTGACTTCTCTCCAGACTTCGTGATGTTCATGAGTAAGTTACTAGCTTTCTCCAGCCCATGTCTCTCAGCGTCGCACTGTCCACGCTCTTCTCTATGCCGCCAAGCACTCACCTGTTGGTTTCCCTTCTCTCTAGGCACCAGAGATCCATCATTCCGGTTCTCTCCTGATCTCTGCAGTCGTGTCACCTTTGTCAACTTCTCCATCACTCCGGCCAGTCTCCACACGCAGTGCCTCACACGGATACTTAAGAGCGAGAGACCTGGTATAAGCCTCTCCTCTTCCTTTTCTTCGCTCTGTTATGAATCTTGCTATCCTCAATCTTGGGTCGCTCAGTTCCGCTTTCCAACAGTCTCCAAGCCCATTCTTTGTTGACCGGTAGTCCTCTCTCTGTCACTTTACGACTCCCTTCAATTGACCTTCAGTTCGACAATGGAGCCTAAAGGCGAGATTACCTATGTTTGTCAGCTCATCTGAGAGACTTCTGTGAATCGTGGGCTTGCCTTTCGCTCTAACGCTTTTCCTCTCCTGCCTCGCTTTGTGCTCATAAGATATCGACAAGAAGCGCTCGGACTTGCTTAAACTGCAAGGCGAGTATCAGGCTCGCCTTAGAGACTTGGAGGAGCAGCTCCTGGACAAGTTGAACGGCGTTCAAGGCAATATCCTAGACGACGATTCAGTTATCAATGCGCTGGAAGTGATCAAGTCGGAAGCGGCACAAGTGGCGCAGGAAATAGCCAATACGGAGGTTGTGATGAAGGAAGTGCAGGTAAGACAAGCGCTTCAGAGGAGGATTGAGGAGGTGGTTCCAGGGCCCTCTTATCTTCTTGAGCACTATAATTGTCACAGAGGAGGATCTCGGATCAATTTCTTTCCTTCTCTTCTTGCTCTTCTGAGCCTGACACTCCCAAACCCCGCTTGCCCCATTCAGACTTTCTTGGCATCGTCAATCTACATAGGTCCCTCATCTCTACTTTCGTCTCTTTCTAGGCGGTGACATCTCTGTTCGAACCATTAGCAATGGCGTGCACTCGCGTCTACTTTTCTCTCGAACAGCTTGCAGAGGTGCACTTCCTCTACCAGTTTTCTCTGCAGTTTTTCCTAAACATTCTGGACACTTTGCTGGATAGTAACAAGGTAAGTCGTGGTAGATTCCAGAAGACCGGTTTCGTTCTCCCCTCTCAACCCGGTCTGTTTGTGCACATGTTCGTCTCTCTTTCTCGTCCTCCTTCCCTCTCTCTTTTTCCAATTTTGTCTCCCGCACTCTCCTTTTCGATCTATCGATCCATCTCTTCTTACTCTTTTCATTTCCGACTTGACCCCATTCTTAGACCTAGTGTCTCTCTTACGTCCTCTTCTAGAAAGAGATCTTTGTTCTACATCTCGACTTCTCTCTCTATCTTCCCACTTCTCTAAGCCCGCCGCTTCTGGCTTCTCTCTCTTTAGCCCCCAACTGGCCAGAACCTAAACACAGCAGAGCGACTTTCCATGCTGACATCCAAGTTTTTCTCGGCTATCGCACGATCGGTCTCTCGCGGCCTGCTGGCTGATGATCGACTAATGTTTGCGCTCAGGCTTGCTCAGATCTCTATTTCTCCCAGCAAGCAACTGTCAGATATGGAATGGGGTGAGAGAAGAGAGAAAGACAGCTCATACTTTGCTCTTGTTTCCTCTGCTCTTATCTGTATATAGTTCTGCTTGCATTTTTCCCTTTTTCATAATCTCCCTCCTTTCCAGCTATTTTGTATGACCATAATTACTCTTTTCTAAGGCATCTCTGCAGACTTCTTCCTTCGTGGCCCTGCTATTCCTCCCTCTGTCTCGCAGGTGGAAGCTGTACAGGCTGTTCTCCCTGTTTCTGTCCCTGTCAAGCAGCAGCAGAGATTTGCCTCTTTATTGCTTATCCCATCTTTCTCCACTCTCCTGGAGCATATCCGCACTCACAAAGAGGAATGGGACAGCTTCTTCTCCTCTGGTGAACCCGAGAATGCTCTTCCGTCCGTATGGCAAGAGGAGAAAGAGAAAGGAGAGCACGTCCTTTATAGTCTACGCTCTCTCCTTCTCCTTCACGTCTTGAGGCCTGACAGGTTCATATCTTACGCCGAGAAGGTGGTTGAGCTTGTCTTTGGAGCTGACTTCCCCTGGAGGGGAGAGGAAACGGGTATGGAAAAAGTGGTCGAGGAAGAGAGCTCGGCCGCAGTGCCGCTATTGCTCTGTTCGAAGCCTGGTAAGTCTTATCAAAAAGCGAACTTGAGCGGTGAAAGGGCTAAAGGGAGATCTTCTTTTTCTTTCCTGCCGGTTGGGATATCCGTCTCTGTAGGGTATGACGCAAGCTCCAAAGTGGACAAGCTGGCCACAGAGTTGAAGAAGAGGTCTTACCGGAGCATTGCGATGGGCAGCAGCGAAGGGTTCGAGATGGCTGAGAAAGCTATTGGAGGAGCTGCGAAGGATGGTGAGGAACCTAGGTCGACTATTCCTGTCTACGATATAAGCTGTCATGGCTGTCTCTGTCTTCCGCTCTTTAGCTCCCCCTCCTCTCTCCCTGCTACGCTGCTCTTCTAAACTCTCCTTCCACTGCCTCTTCTCAACGTGGATAATCGTTGGTCCCACTCCCTCTGTGTCTCTGACTAGCTCATTGTCTTATTTCTCTCGTCTCTTTTTGTTAGGTACTTGGGTTCTCCTGCGCAACATTCATCTGTGTCCAGACTGGCTAGGGCAGCTGGAGAAGCGCCTTCACTCCCTACCTTCTGTGCACAGAGACTTCAGGCTCTTCCTCACGTCAGAGATTCACCCGAAACTGCCAGTCAGCCTCCTCCGAATGGCTGATATCTTTGTCTTTGAGTCCCCTAGTGGCGTGAAGGTAAGAGGGTCTCTGTCTCACTCTCTCTCTCTCTCGTTCCCGGAAACGTCACCTCATGTGAGGCTCTCCCTGTCATATGTTGGGTCACATTGGCTCCTGCTCTGGCTCGACTTTTAGGTCCTCTCCTTGCTTCACTTCATCCACCAGTGTGAGGCATTCTTCTGCTCAGGCTTCGTCCCTATATCCGTGTACGCTCTCTCTCTCTGATAAATGCAAGTGAATTCTCATGCACTGCCGTTCTTCCTCTTCTGTCTCAGGCGAGCCTTCTACGTTCCTTCGCCACGATCCCCAGCTCTCGCATGAACCGTCAGCCGGTGGAGAGGGCACGCTTATATTTCAATGTGGCCTGGCTGCATGCAATCTTACAAGAGAGGCTGCGATACCGGCCAGTGGGTTGGTCAAAGGTTTATGAGTTCAGTGATGCGGACCAAAGATGTGCCTTCGACGTGATCGACTACTGGGTTGACTCTGCTGCGCAAGGACGGTACGGGGAGCTGTCTTTCTCTCTCCGCTTATCTCTTCTTCTTTGGTGTGTTTCTCTCTCTTTATCCCCTTTGAACCTCTTGTTCTGTCTCTCTATCTGTCACAATCTGGTCAGTGCCACTCCTTAGCTTGGACGTTAGCACTCCTGAACAGTAAATCCACTCCAGTCTTTGCTCTTACCTTCATCTACCTCTGTTCTTCTGCCTCATCTCAACATCATGTCAACCATATCTCTCTCTCTCTCTCTTTTCTTCTTCCCCACAGAGCTCATATATCTCCTGAGAATGTCCCTTGGGACGCCATCCGCACCGTGTTAGGGCAGAGTGTCTACGGAGGGAGAGTTGACAACCCGTTCGATCAGGCAGTCATGGACTCTCTCCTTCTCCATCTCTTCAACAGCAAAAGCTATGACCTTCACCTCCCTCTCGCGTCTGCATGGGCAACCGCCAGTGCAAGTGCAAGGGACAATCCAGGCTCGAAGACGCTTGTGACGGCGCCAGACAGCCGGAATCGAGAGCAATTTTTGGACTGGATTGTCTCTCTTCCGAACTCAAATTCCCCACTATGGCTTGGCCTGCCTAGTACCGCGGAAACGATGCTTCTTACGCAACAAGGTAAGCTGAAAGGGAAGAGAAAGAAGAGAAAGGGAGTGGTACTTGGCCACTGGCGTAGCACTTCCTCTGCAGAGGTTGTATTTCAGAACCTCTCTCTCTCTCTCTCTGTGTGTGTGTGTGTGTATGTGTCAAACGGATTGTCCTCTTCGTATTACTCACCGGCTTCGCCTCCGCAGCGGCGCGTATCTCTTCCAACTTGATGCGCCTTCAGGACTTATTTGTCAGCGAAGTAGAGCTCGCTGGCCAGGAAGAAGGAGGGGAGAGAAGACCTAGCCTAGGAGAGAGGCCCTCTTGGATGCGTCTCCTGTTGTCGACAACCGAGAATTGGCTACAGCTGCTTCCTAAGGTAGGGACCTCGTCGAGTAGCTTTGGTACATCGGGCTCGAAGTACGTGCTAGAGAGAGAAATGAAAGAGAGAAGCGGGAGAGGAGAAGAGAGGGAAGCAATTATGTGGAAAGAGAAGCATCGTCAAGAAAGAGACACCTGCAGCCCGACAGAGGAGTCACCGCTACTCCTCTCTCTCTTCTCATCTCTCGCAAAATTGCAGGAAGTCCACGCTCCAACACGCAGTGCCGAAGTTATCACTAATCCCATCTTCCGCTGCCTGGAGCGAGAGGCTCTGGTGGGGAGAGAACTGCTATCTGAGGTCCGTGGGCACTTGGAAAACGTGAGAGGCGTGTGTGAGGGAAGCCTAAAGCCTACGAACGTCATCAGGGATATTATGGACTGCCTCGTGAAAGGTAAGCCCCAGATGGAGAGAGAGAGAGTAGAGAAAGAGAGTAGGAGGGAGAGAAAGAGGAGAGAGAGAGGAAGAAGGTGAGAGAGAGCCAAAAAGCAGGCATAAAGCGGGAGGATGAAGAAAACTAAAAGAAAGAGTGGGCCAGCTAGGAGGAAAGATAAAGTCTTGCTCTTCGACTCCTTCTCCTTTGCTCGCATGAACTCTTTCTGTATGGTCTCTTTACATGTCTTTCTCTTTTCACTTGCAAACGGTAACATTCTCTCTCCAAATCATCGATCAGTCAACATTTCTTAGTGCTGCCTCTAGGTGCATAGATCTTTGACCTCTCTCTCTTGTTAGGCCTCGTGCCAGATGTATGGCGGGGACATTACAAGGTGGCCAGTGTCTCCGCAGCCGTTTGGTTCGGAGACTTCATTCGCCGCCTCAAACAGCTGAACTCTCTCCTTCAAGGAGATGTAAAGACAATTGGAAGGAGAAAGACAGACGGAGAGGGAGAGCCCATCTGGCTGGGAGGACTCTTCTTCCCAGAGTCGTTCCTTACGGCGACTAGACAGGCAGTCGCTCAGTCCGCAGGCACTTCTTTAGAGTCTTTCTCTCTCACCTTGGAGTTTAGTGCAAGAGAGAGAGATGAAGAGAGACAGAACCAGTTTCTCATCTCAGGTGCGGCCTATCTTTTACTCTTTCTCTGGGACTTCGGCGCGTCAGCGTCTTCAAAACTTCCCACTTTCCCCGGTTTACTTCGGCCTCTTTCTCTTATGTACACCTTTGTGTGTTCCACATCTGTTCTGTCATATTTGCCTGCCATTCGGCACGTGGTTCAATTTGTCTCTCCCTTTCTCTCTTTATCGTGGCTCTCTGGCCCTTGTTTCTCTCTCTCTTTCTCACCCACACACTCTGCTCCTCACTTCCCCAGGCATCCAGCTAGAAGGCGCCGTGGTGGAAGGTGGGCAGCTTGTTCTCTCCGACCAGCTTCGAGTGAGTCTTCCTCCTCTTCAGCTCGTCTGGGTCGACGCTTCCTCAGACGGCAGTAAAGGAGAGAGAAGACACCGCCAGCTTCTCCCTGTTTATCTCAACGAGACTCGCTCTGATATCCTCTGTGAGGTGGAAGTCCCAGTCATGGAAGGAGTTCCTTCTCACGTTTGGAGTCAGAGAGGAGTTGCTCTTCTCGTGTGGGAGCAACTCTCCTCTTTGGAGACAGAAGAGAATAAATAGTCGGCTATTCTACAGAAGAGCTCTAAGTGCAGGCCTCGTGATGGATGGCTCCCTCTCTTTCTCTCTCTTTCTCTCTCTCTCCAGGAAGAGGATTAGGTAGATTCACTCACATTGTAGGTAGGAAAGGCTCAGCGTTATATTAAATGACGAATGCGATAGGAAATGTAGGAGAGTGCGTTAAATGCTCTTCCTGGATCATCTCATTTGCCCAGACAGCAACGCCAAAAACCAGACTCCTGATCCAACCTTCTCTCTCTCTCTCTCTCTCTCTCTCTC
>FLMG01000169.1:10932-25960 GCA_900088475.1 Hyphochytrium catenoides
GAGAGAGAGAGAGAGAGAGAGAGAGAGAGAGAGAGAGAGAGAAGACACCAATCACCTGCATTAAACAACCAATCTCGATGAGACAGAGAGAAATAAGATAGACAGGAAGACAAAAGCGAAAGAGATACGAAGTGAGAGAGAGAGAGAGAGAGAGAGAGAGAGAAAGGAACAAGCAGGGGAATAAGGAAGTAATAGTGAGAGGGGAAGAAAGAGCGTGAGAGGAGAGAGAAAGACAGACCGAGTCAGAGAGAAAAAGAGGGAAAAGAGAGAGAGACAGAGACCGAGAGAGAAAGTAAAGCAAGCGATGACAGCTCTAGGACACTTGCCTGCTCCTGCCGTACTAACCACCTTCTTCACCTTGACAGCGGGGACGTGGTGGAACTCAATTGTTTCTTTCTCTTTTCTCTTTGGCGGCCGATAAGACGCAAGGATGACGCCTTTCTCTCCTGCATGGATAATGAGGTGCTTCTCTCTCTGTCTTTGTCCTGCCATGGCTCGTAGGACTGAGAAGGTTCAGGTGCGGGTTAGCCTCAAAGGTGAAGAGAAAAAGGCAACCCGAAGAGCGCTTGACGAGGAGAGTACTGCAAAGAGACAAAGCCGAGGAATGGGAAGTGCCACAGAAGAGAGAAGAGAGACACAAGAGAGAAAAAAGAAAACACATGCCATTCGATTAAGAAAGACGACAGAAAGGTGGGTAAGGATAGGCGTGCAACAGCAACCAAGAAAGAGAGAAAGAGAGAATGTGTGAGAGAGAGAAAGAGAGAGAGAGAGGAAAAGACGAGAGGTAAGCTCATGGACAGAGAAGAAACAGAGAAGAGAGAGGAAGAGAGTCAACAGCTTACCTATCTCCGCCTGGGACTCCATGACGCTTCTCTCTCTCTCCTCTTCGCTGTCCCCATTCTCTCTCTCTCCCTTCCATCCCAGACGCACTGCCATCTCTTCTAGTTCTCGGTAGTTGGGCGACACAAAGTGAATTGCATCCAAAACCTGGAGAGAGAAAGAACTATCTTTACTCAGCTCACGGCTAAACCAGAAATAAACGACCGTGACTGATGAAGAGAACAGTAGAGACTGCAAGAGAACCAGAGAGACCGTGAGAAGCCCCAGAAGAAGACGGAAACGGGAGCAGAGAAGGCGATTGCGGACCCAGAGAAAGAGAAAGGTCAAGGAGAATGCAAGAGAAAGGGAGGAGACAGGAAAGAAAAAAAGAGAGAATGGAGATTGAGACAGAGAGACTGGAAGAGAGAGAGAGAGACAAACTCGCAGCCACGATATTTGATTGGCCTCCTACAGTTCCTACCTTTGCCTCTATAGGCCGTGCCGCCTTGGTGATGGAAGTAGGCTCGAACCAGAGAGAGAGAGAAGGAGCTTGAGTCGCACAGTGATGAGCGATCTCTGCCAGAAGAGTCGGAGGGATATTCCCGTCTACTATCACGAACTTGACTCCACGCAATCGCTCTGGGAGATTAGTCAGAAGCTCTGGCCCCTACGGAGAAGCAAGAGAGAGAGAGAGAGTGTTTTGAAAAGGAGAGAATGATGGAGAGAGAAAAGAGAGGGAGACAATATTTGAGCAAGCGAGTGACCGTGAGAGGGGTCGTGAGAATAGGGAAGAAAGGGCAGGAGAGACAGAGAGATAGAGCTCCAGGCCCCGGAGAGAGAACTGGTTGTTTGATTACAAAGTGAAGAAAGGTCATACTTCCACATCTCACATAATCGGCAGAGAAGAGGTAAAATAAGGCAGAATGGGCCCCTTGCTCCATGCTGAAAATGCAGCGCAAAGAGAGAAAGAGAGAGAGAAAAAGATAGTTGAACAAAGAAAGAGAGAGACTCACCACGTTATCTAAGATCGAGAGGTCGAAGACGCCGTTCATCAGATCTCCATCTGGCGACAGCACAGTGCTGCACACTGGCGACTGCTTGCCGGGAATAACAGTAAGGCCACTGGTGTCCAAACCTAAGAAGAGAGTCGTGTCCGGTGGATGAACAAGCATGAGAAACAATGTGGTCTGAAAGTCATTGAAGGAAGGGCATGAGACCATCAAAGTGACAGGGGGAGAAGCAAAAGCATATAGAAGGGATAAAGCATACGTAACCTAAAATCTAGGGCAGTGGAAGAACCAAGATAGGGAACAGAGAAACGGGAGCAAAGAGAGAGAGAGAGAGCCAGAGGAGAGAGAGAGAAAGAACGGGGAAAGAGAACGGCGTACTCAGCTGATGGGCGCCTACAATGCTAAAAGGGTAAAAGGACACAAAAAGCCGTGGATTCACGTTAATTACCTAAGCTTTCCATATGTTCCCGCAGGTCCTTGCCCCAGCTGTCGTCTCCTACGGGAGAGAGCAGCAGAGGCTCGACACCAAGCCGCTTCAGCGCTTCTGCTACGTTTCTTCCAACTCCTGCGGGATGCGATAGGGAAAGCTTAAATATCAAGATCTTGATTTGAAAGGGAAGCTCAGGTCTTTCTCTCTGATCTAAGTTCTGAGAGACATACTTTCTGAGAGTCCGTAAACTGCCTTCTTTCTTCCAGAACTGCCAGCCAGCTCTCTCTCTCCCTCCAGCTCTCTCCCTCTCTTTCTCCCTCTCTGTCTCTCTTTTTCTCACTTCCTGGGATTTCCTTACCTCCGTACTTGACGCTGATGGTGCCAGGTGTGGTCGTCGCGGGCAAGACTTGCTGTCTTGCGGTCCCTTCCACATCTACTGCGGCACAGCCAAAGATCGCAACCTTATTTTGTCTATAAACACTATCCTCTTTGTAACTCTTGCTTGTCTGAGAGATAAAGGTAAGAATGACAGAGGGAATGCTAAAAGAGAGAGGGCGCGAAAGCGCGGAGAGAGCAACAAGATGTCCAAGATTTATAAAGAAGAGGTACCTAGAGAGGATAGGAAAGACCACGCAGGGGGTAGGAGGAGGCATTTCTCAAAGCGCGAGCAGAGTATGATGAGCAAAAGAGAGACGATGACACGCGAGGCAACTATTTATTTACCCTTCTTACTCCTCCCAAGCTCTCTTCTCTCTGTAACCGCGAGAGAGTTGCTGCTATTTGTGAACCGACAACCGCATTATTCTTAACTAGCGCAATGTTCGCAGTCAATGATTCTCCAGCTGTGAGCTCATTGACTCTCGCCAGTAGAAATGGCGTTACTGCCTTCCCTTGAATGCCCCTCGTCTTTGTCTCCTGCACTGCTTGCTGAAGAACGACAAGTAGGTTAGCTGAAACGAGAAGCAGAGGCCTTCAGAGGCTGGCAGGTAACAGGCAAACCAAAAGGGCGGTACACTGCGCCAAAAAGAGAAGAAGTGAACATGACTATGCCTCAAGGTCACTCTTGGAAATTGATTTATCTCCCTAGAAAAGTCGTAATTCATAGCGCAGAGCGGACATTATCTGGCTCTGCCTCTGCGCTAGGACCCTTTAGCACCTAGATCGTAAGCCCAAGGGAAGGATGGCGGATATAGAGTACCTGTATGGCTTTCTCAATCCTCTCTGACTCTCCACAGCTCAGGTTTGGCACAGCAATCACCATCCCGTTCTCCATTCCAAGCTCTAGACTTGCCTTCACTGCCCGTGCACACTCCTCTACTGAATCCAAGCGAAGAGGGACTGAGAAAGGAGACGAGGGAGAGAAGAATGCGGGAAAGGAGTTCGTCTGGTAGCCAATGACAGGGACTCCCTGAGCCAAGAAAGAGACATCAAAGACGATAGCGTAAGCAAGAAATGAGATCCATATTCTGTATGTCCATTGGTCGATGCGTCCTCCTTCTTCTCTTCTCTCTTCCTTCCACCCACTCCCCCATCTCTTCCTTTCTCTTTCTCTCCCTATGGATAATCTAAGTATGTCTTTCCAATCTGCTCTCTTTATTCTGCAGTCTTTGCCTACTTTCCAACGTCAACGGCACCTACCCTGGTCTCGAGGCACTCTAAGGTTAATCCCAGATCCAGGATAGATTTAGCTCCAGCGCACACCACCGCCACCGGTGACTGGCCCAGCTCTGTTATGTCAGCCGAGATGTCTGACCAAAGACAAGAAGCAATGAGGAGCCATGGCGCTTGCTAGAGCCAACAAAAACTACGATAATGTCTCACGGGAGATCTCCGACGGCAAAGATATTGACAGTGTCAAGAGAAGGATGAAAGGGGCTTCACCCAGTTTCAGGAGAAAGGCATAAACAAGACGGTCACTTACCCATCGTACTAGCAGCTTCACGATGCGCTCCTCCGATGCCACCAGTGACGAAAACAGGGATTCCACAGCCAGCAGCAACAAACCTAATCAATTAGTCAGCAATGGAAGAGCTTAAACATAAGAAGCGAGAAGACAAAGCTCTGTATGTATATGAGGAAGAGAAAGAGAGAGAGAGAGAGCGAGAGAGCGAGAGAGCGAGAGAGAGAGAGAGGGGGGGAGAGGATTGGTGGCGAGTTTGATGCACTCAAACGATCATACGGCTCTATGGGGTTCCTTCATCCAAACTCGTCTTACATCGTAGCTGCTACCGTCGTGGCTCCAGGAACCCCACTGGCAACAGTGGCCGCAATGTCACGCCTGAACGCCAGGTTGAAGAGGTTAGATTCCACCAAACCAGTCTACACGGGTGGAGATTCATATGACTGTGCAGACAGGCAGAGAGCATAGGAAGAACAATGGGCCGACATTGACTATCTGGGCTGAACAAGAATGATAGGAGACATTCTCTGCACCTTACCGAGAGCACTTACGAACTTGCTGTCCTTCCTTGGCAAGAGTTCTCAGCCTATTGTCATCCAACCCCACACGTATCTGCGTAAGAGAGAGAAAAAGAGAGAGACACAGAGAGAGAATTCATAAGAGAGAGGGGACAAAGTCAATGGAACTTTCTTAGACAGAAGGTACAAAGTCAAGAGCCGATCCCATTGTTGGCTCTTTTTATGGCCATTGACCAAGTAGGCTCCAGGCATCACTATGGCTGGCATCCCTATGAGAGGCCAAATGCCCTCTCATCATAGCCACAGTGAGGTCCCACATCAGGGGCTCCGGAGAGAGTCGATGAGGTGTTTCGAGCCCTCCGTTGTGCCTGTCTTCAGACTATGTAAAGGCCATCTTTGTTGGTGGAGCTGATGCAAGAGGAGTCGGCAGCCCCGAAAAGTCCCCTATGTGTCTCAGTGGGATCCTGTCTAGACCACCTGTGTAGGCCCCATAAGGGAAGAGTAGGTGGCTCCTTTGTCCGTGGCCCTGGGGACCAATTGGGTAGTAGCAAACCTTTAGATCAATTGCCCTGCGGGGCCTTTAGGAGGGCGAGTGCACCAGGGACAACCGTAGAAGAATGACCTGTAGCTTCTGTTGACGGCAATGGCGTCATCTCGTCCGCGTAGGTCTCACGGAGGACACAATCGGTTTCTACAAGCGCAATAGCCTTGAGAAAGAGAGGAGATGGCTGCTAATCCAGAAGTCCCTTGACAAGTATAAGCAGCTGAGTTGCAGGCACTCTCAGGGATGATGGAGTCGGGTCTCTCCGCATCTCGTCAAGTTCAGGAACCAAGTAGCTGCGTAAGGGATCAAGTGTAGGCCAGCAACCAAAGTCACCGTCTCGACTTCCTCGTGTAGAGAGGATCGTGACGGAGGTATGTGTAGAACTCTTCTGAGCTGACTCGAACTCTGCTTAATCTCAAACCAAATGCCAGCTTTGCCTTTACCTAGACCCAATGAGCACGGCGAGTCCTTTCATACACCTTAATGACTGCTCTCAGCTCTCAAAAGGGCCATACTGCCGTCCTATCCCAGTATCCGATGTCCTATTGGGACTGCACCGGTCCTACTCCCGCATTCTATGGATAAGGAGAACCAAGCCTAACCTTTAGCCTCACCTTGCCGTCCATGATTGCAATAGTAGCTGGCACAGCCCCGTTCTCTCGAACTATAGACTCAATCTCCCTAGCTGTCTCATAGTTCTGGGGATAGGGCATGCCTGCTCGTGACATAAGATTGAATAGATGACATGGTGAGAGGTCCAAGGGTCAACGAAAGACAGGAAGAGAAAGACCGGGTGACAATGCTGCTTACCATGAGATATAATTGTTGACTCTAGCGCAACGACTGGCTGCTTGGATGCTAGCGCGTCAGATACGGCCGGATCGAGGGCGACTAACGGACTGAATGCCGCGCCACCAGAGCGTAAACCCATTAGTAACTCTATAAGTACATGGGTAACAAGATGTAGCTTCAATATTACCTATCCAGCAGCCTTGAAGCTGAAGTTAGTGTCCGTGCAAAGGCATGCCGGAAAGGTTGTCTCCGTTGCGAAAGCGCTAAACGCTGCAACACGGCACCCTTAGCCCAGGTAAGCTTCATTCTCGGCCCGCCGTGGCACAGCTTCTGTTGAAGGCCCTGCAGCGTCATTTTGTCCCTCTGCTGCCTTCAATACCAAGTGAAGCCCGTGATTCTTTCGGCGCTGTCCTAGAGCTCAAGCTAACGGAAGTCCGGCGCAGTCTCCAGCTGTCCTCAATCTGTGGGTGAGAAGCATCGTCTGAAGCTTCAGAATGCGCATTTTCAGCTCTGAGGCGTGGCGAGGGGCAATGCCTCCCAATTTATTCGTACCTCCTAATAAATCAAACGACTCATAGCCTAAGGGTCTATCAGTTATATTCAGGGAAAGTAATGGGCAAGAGAGTTAAGTGATATGGTAACCTAATATTGTCACTTTACATCATGGGAAGAAGATAAGAAGAATGCTGTTTGACCATGACAGACAAAGTCTCTCCGTACTGTTCACAGGGTGTTGGAGCTTTCTTCTTGCTTGGATGTGGTGCAGGCGTTCGATGCACTGATGCAAGCGCTATCTCCCTCACTTTCTCCGTCAAAATCCCATACTTCCCGTCTTCTTGTGCTCTCACACCTGCCAATCCTTGACCCTCCCCTTTCAACGGAATATTATCATTTGCCCGTGCCTCTAGTAAAGCAACCCAGTATGCAAGATTTTCTTGAAGAGCTAGTTTCTCTTTACTATTTAAATGCCTAACTCCCAGCAAGCAAGGAAAGGCTAACGATTGTTATCTAGAGGAGTTTCAAAGTCTGCCAAGTTCATGATGTCAAGCGAATGCAAGAACGACGTGTCGGATAGCAAGACAAGAAACCCCATGATCAGGAGGAGGGAGACAAGAAAGAGAACAAAAAAATAGGGTTGATGGCTAGGCGTTAACAGGCTCAGACTAGTGAGAGTGAACGATAAAGATCACCTGCCACAGGGAGCCAGGAAGAAAGACGTCAACAGAAGATCTGAGAGGGTCAGCAAAATCAGAGGCCATATTTGCCGCTGAAGGCAAACTCGCATGTATCCGCATTCCAGGAGATGGTTACGAAATCTCCACGCAGATAGAGGTAATCGTAGCGCACTTTTGCTTGGATGCTGTCGTGCCTGAAGAGATCTTCAAACTCGCTCAGTGGAATGCGTTTCTTCTTGAAGTTGCACTTCTCCTCATTGATGAGCGCCTTGAATATCTCAGGGCCGGTGCAGATGCTCTCGTAGCTCCACCGAGCATTGCCATTCTTACAGCTAGGCTTCCATTTCATTTGAGCCTTGATTTGTCTCGCCATCACCTTAATAAGCTTCTCCACTTCTGCCTCTACTTGTTCCTTGGACTTCTGTTTGGGTGCCGCCATGATAGCAGCGAAAGCATCTTTCTCGCCCTTCTTTCCAGCCGACTTCCCGCCAGTCCCTCCCAGTTTCTTCGTGTAGTTTAGGAGGCTCTGCAGAGCTTGGACGAGCTCCTGCTTGGAGAGCTCGCTAAAAAACTTATCAGGCTTTGATAGCAAACTCTCCGGAGAGAGGCTCTTTGTGGTCTTGCTCTTCTTTTGCTTTGGAGTAGTTGGAGTCAAACATTCTCCGGCGTTCCCCGAAGCTCCTTCGCCAGAGACTGATGTCTCTTCTTCCACGGAACGCTTGATGGCCATAGTATGACGGATGGGATTCAGATGCGTCGAGCTCGCCAAGCCAGTGACAGGGAAACTCTCTCTGTCCAAAGCTAGCTCAAGCTGAGGATGCTCAATGTGGCGTAGGAGCGGCTTGTCACTGTGCAGCGCTAAGGCAGAAGTGGCGCAACCTTTAGACTGTTCAGAGACAGCGGCAGCAGGAGACAAACAGAGCCCAAGGATCAGCATTTGCTGTGAAGCTTTAGGTTGTGTATCAGGTTTGTTAGCTCGGAACAAAGAGCTGCGACTTGCCGTATCTCGCTAAATCTTCCTCTCCATGAACATATATAAAGCTATATAAACAAAATCTCTCCGCGCTCTGTCTCTCATCGTTATTCTCTTGATGGCGCCAAAAGTGACCCGCGAAAAGTTTGAGTTCAAAACAGCTCTGGGTGAAAGGACCTCCTAACAAGGACCCTACTTTTGTGATATAGGCAATTTAGAGAGGTGGCTCCGATGGAAGGGGAACCTCTTTGAGGTCCATGAGAAGCAAGTTATAATCCAGTGCTACTAGGCTAACCCATCTGGACAGGTGGACCACCAAAGGATTGAGTGAGAAGAGATGATGACAGGCGGAAAAAAGAGAAGGCACAGACATACGGCACAGGAAATGATAAACGAAGCCAAAGGACCGAACCTCTGGTGAGTTGAGCGATAGACAGAGCCCGGAAGAGACAGCAGATGGGGCAAATCACCAGTAAAAGAGCGTAAAACCGGGTCAAAGACATTATTGATTTACGCTCGCACCGAGAATGCGTTTCCGCCGCCCTTTCGAATTTCGCAAAGCACTTGGCAAAGGCGTAATCTAAATTGACGAAAGGTTCCGATGGCAATCCTGTTCATCGTTTATTAGCCCTTGTTATTATCAGGGAAGAATCCGATAGAACCCGCGGTTGTAGAGGTAATCGAAATTCAGAGGCAGCGCCTTTCTTCCTTTCTAAATAACATGATAACTTCGCTGCCAACAACGCAATCTGCAAAAGTTTAGAGAACGACGTCGGACTTCAGAATTCATCTTTCTGCTTATCCGTAAGGCTTTACTACTGCAAGCCCTACGCCAAAGTAAGGCTAGTCTGTGGTTAGCTGAGGTGGACTTCAATAATAGTGTCAGCCGCGTCCGGACTTCTTGGTGAGCAGAGGCCTTTTTACGCTTGGTAGAGCCGCCATTCAAGCCCAACATCGCCGTACTGTCGTCTGGGTGTCTTGGTTTCATCATTGTTGTTCATCGCTTGTTGAGAGGCTTCGATAACACTAGGGTAGAAATAGGATATTAAGCAGGGAGAATAGTAGTAGCTGCTAAGGTCAGAGTCACTTCTTGACGAGGTTCTTTCCCTCAATAGATTAGGTACCAGCTTGGCTGATCTCTTTGCTTCGACTCCCCCTACCCCCCTGAGCGAGATGTTAGACAGTTCCAGCGGCGCGGCAAAGAGGTACTGCTATGAGCAAGAAGGAACCTTGCCCATCACTTACGCAAGCAGCTAACTGTCTGAACACTTGTCATGGGACCATGCCTCCTCCTTCACGCGTCAAATGGCTAGGGGTTGATATTGGTCTCTGCCATCTTACGGTCCAAACTTCTCACTGTTAATATGGCTAATCTTTAGCTGCTCCCCTCTCCTCCCCGTTCCCTTAGGCGAGATTCAGCAGAAAGTGATGTTGGTATCCTTTCAAAGAAAATGGATGCTAAGACTAGCACTGCTCCAGTGCTAACACCAAGTACTAGCATTCTGAGTTCACCCTCCAGATACCTTTCAAGCTCCCAGTCCGATAGCGATATAAAGAAGCCCAGAGGGTACGAAAGCTCTGGTGGCAGAGGAGGGCAACCAGAGATAGATATGGCTGCGGTTTCTTCCACCTTTGAGCCAGGGAGTCATCACCTCATAGCTTCCTTTGGCGCAACAGCAGAGACAACAGGAGGAACAGGTGGTGACCAAGTCAATCTGACCATCAAGGAGAGTGGAGATTCCCAGTACCAACAACACCTAGATCCCGGAGACCCTGAGGAGGACGCAGGAGATGAGCTTTTCAATGTTGAGGCCTTAACTCTCTCTGGTCAACAGCTATTTGATCTGAAGGAACTACAGGAGATTGAGGCGGAAAGAAGAAAGCTCATCCAGCAAATGAACTCGGTAATAGGCGGTGAGTTCGTCCAAAGACTTATGATAAACTCTGTCATGTAGGTTCGTTCTTCGTTCGTGCACTGCTTTATCACATCATCCGCCCTCCCACCGTTGCATTGTCAGCCATCTCCGTTATTACCATCACTCGGCCGTGAACTTAGTAGCAGCACTGCTTGTTGCACAGTCCTCTCTTTTGAGCGCCAGCCGGTTCTCACGTGCCTGCTTGTCCTTTTTTTCTGGTATTTGCTACCAATTGATTTAGGCATTGGTGACTACATGGGAGAGGTCTTCGACCGGTTTGCGAGGGAATGGAGCGATTACGTGAATAGCATTCTCCATAGAGAATACTTCCCAGGGATTCCAGCAAGTTTGGACATCCTTAGAAGAAACGAAGAAGTGAGTTCTTCCTTTTTCATTCAGAGGAAGAGATGAGGACACAGAGAGAAAGAGAGAGAGAGCAGAGTCTGTGACCTGAACGCTAATATCTCCCACTCTTCTTCTGCTTCGCCTTCTCTCAGATTCAAAAAAAGCTTCAAAAGTACATTAAGTCTTTCAACGAGATGTCTGATGAGATGAAAGTGATTGAGACCTAGCAGAAGCTGGACTGAACTCCTACTTCCATTGAGACTGGGAGGTCGTGCTAGGTAGTTTCTACCTTAAAAACCGCCAGCTAGCAACAGTTCAGGAGCTCGCAGGAGAAGAAACTACCGGCTAATGGAGGAGGAGGCTATCGTCGTCTGCTAAAATCCGACGCGACAACATAGAAGATAATAGAACGGTGCAGCGTATATTATCTTCCAGCAACGTTTGTCACCCAACACCACCACATTGACCGATCTTTGGTTCTCTTTGAGTTCCCTAGTAGTAGTGCACGGGAGAGGCGGCGGAGGATCAAGAAGGCATCGAAAGCGTCATCTAACACTTACCCATGCCTGCGGTTCCACTTTCTCCTTTTGTTAGCTTTCTATTGCGCTCTTCATTCTTTGCTCTCTCTCTCTTGCCTGGTTCCGGTCAATATTCTCCTATAGACTAGTACTACCATTCAGACTACCTACTTTCCTTAGCCTCTGATCCTTCTTCTTCAGTTCTTGTTATAAATGGAGGAAGCCGTTTGCCCTCTTCCAGGAGAGAGCGGAAGGGCTTCGTCAAGAGCGAGCTATCGCATTGCTGGATATTGCATTATGTTTCTGATCTTCTGTTGTTCAGCACTTTTGTTAGACCGAGAGCCAGCGCTGCTCATGGTTTCATTAGTGCTTGGCTGGGGCCTCCTCTACTTCTGACTCATCACTAAACGCCAATCCTTTTTTACTCAGCCTTTCTGACCATAAGGCACGCTTGCGTTGTACCACTTTTTTGCTCCTTGCGTGTCTCCCAACATTGTGGGTATTTAGTTCGCTCTGTTTTGCTATGTCCGTCCTACCGTGGGCTTCAAGTTGCTCCACCGCTTTGCTCCTGCATAGTTTAGCCTTGCTTGGAAGAGCACGAACGAGTCACTGAAAAACATTGTGTTCCATATGTCTCGCAACAGAAACTGAAGAAGAGTAAGGAGGCGAAAGAGAGTCTGTCGAGGATAATCAAATCCAGTTTCTGTGGCCCCTGAGGTCACCGACAGGTGTTCACCCAGGGATTCTCCCTCTTCAAAGGAAGTACTGGTTCTAGTCGAAGAGATCCTTGCAGCCACGAAGCCACCCTCCCCGTGCGGATGAAGCAAAACATATGAGATTGTCGCAGTCGATGCCAGGATGAGGATGCATAGGAGAAGATAGCTTCGCCTAAGACTGACATTTAGGGCATCCTGAAAGATAAAGAGGACAAGCCAGAAGAAGTAGGAGATCGGAAAGGTGTACCGCCGAGTATTTACCATGCACTGAGAAAGAAAGACGCATGCCGCCAATGCCTGTACTAGGAGAAACCAGGCATCCAGGGTCCTCAGTAACTCCTTGAGGAGAGTCAGGTTGGCAAAGAAGAGAGACACCACAATGGATGGAATGGCAAAGGCGAAGAAAAGCCAGCTGCCAACCTCAAAGAAGGTTTCTGTCGTTGACCTGTCCCAGTCTAGTTCCTCTATTGCGGGCAGAATAATGGTAGCAAAGGCGAAGACGCCTATGCACACGAGGTAGCCAAACAGTCCAATTCCTGTGGCATGGAGCTTTTCCCAGATAGCCTGACAAGTCTCTTCACTGCAGAAGAGTCGGCCAACTATCTGGTTAGCATCCAAGATGGTGAGGGGAAAGACGGGGACTATTGCTCTTTTATAATTTGGAAGCCGAATCTTCTTCTGCATTTTGAATGTCACATTTTTCTTGTTGGAGTTACCCTGCCCAAGGGCCCGACCAGCAGCCTGGAGGAGCTTCTTGAGGTAGGTAAGCGCAGCTGTCAACAATCTCCGGGCGGAGCTCCGGATGCTGAGACCGAAAAGTCCTATTGAAGATGGCGGGGAGCTCCGGCTTGTTCGGCGAGGGGGAACGGGAAATGGTGGGGTCGGAATGATCGCCAGGGCGCTGGTTGTCGGATGGACTTGGTTCCTTGCACCGGCGACGGTGCTTGCTTTCATAGGCTCAAGCGCTGGTGGTTGAGCAGTCCTCGAAGCCTCAACTGATAGCGGTCTGGCTGGTGGGTTTGACGCATAGTTTTCTTCACGATCATCTGCTGCTCTTTCGCTCTTGGACTTACTATGCTTCAGGCGGTTCGCTTGGGACCGCCCTTTTTTACTTTCTGAGATTATGCTCTTCAAATCTTGTTCTGCCGCAGTATCTCTCTTTCTCGAAGATGTGCCTTTGCCCTGACTATTAAGATCTCCAGCTCTACGGGAGGCGCTTCTGTTGTTTTGTTCCCCGCCGCTTTCAGGCACAGACAGTGAGGGCTTCGATGACGGTGAAGCTGATGCTTCAGCAGAGACTTTCCTGACGCTCGCATTTTGAGAAAGGCTGTACTTTATTCTACTCCTAAGCAGGTGAAAAGTCTCTGGAGATATTATAGAGAGAATCCAAGCCCGCATGAGAAAGCTGCCCATGTTTAGAAGGCTGGTCTGCGCCAGCTCATTATAATGGAAGACGACAGATATAAAGCTCAGGTCCCAGTGAACCTCGTCCTCTGCATGCAGAAGTTCTTCTGCTTTCGACGATTTGATAGAAGACGGAGGATTGCCGCTATCTGAAGCAGCAGCCGTGTGCATCATATCCAGTGAAAATAGCACGTAGAGATATGTGTACAGAATCAGTTGGAAGCCCAGCAACGACATCTCCATTCGCTTTGACCTTCTATGCTTGGGAAAGGCGTCTATGAAGACCATGCACGTGAAATTGACACCAGTATTGAAGGCATTAAACAATCGCAGGTTGAGGCCGACAGCATACCCCATAGACAGAACCAACAACCAAAGCTCTATGAGCATGAACCAAGTATTGAATTTCCTCAACAGCTCCTTTACGATGGGAGGGTTGAGAGACAGTACATACATCACCCATCCCGGGATCATGCAAAGAAAACTCAGCGCAGCCAGTAGCTCGGCGTACGTTGGGCCCAGAGGTAAGGAGACAATCAGAAGAAGGACACCTATGGCTGCTAATGCCAATGTAGGTACCGTATAACGTGGTGACTCGTTCTTGATGATGTGCGAGTACCACCACTCTCCGGTGATGGGACCAAAGATATCCTCAGCGAAGGACGCCTGGGTATCCAGATATTGCAAGCGATATACAGGCATAAGGAGCATCTGACCCGTTGCCAGCTTGAGCTGCTGGAGATCCCGTAGGAAGTGACGGCCCTTCCCATGTATAGGTTTGACATTGATCCTAAGTGATTTTGGCGGACTGCTGCTGCTGACTTTGATGACCTTTGCTGAAATATACTTCAGATTGCTGGCCGCTTTAGCAGTGAAAGAAGAGAGATGGCCCTCCTCATCATCGGAAGAGGAAGAAGAGATATTTGATTCGACATCTCCTTCCGACTTCCTTTCTTTTTTCTTTGGACTTGGCGCAGGGGAGACCTTTACCACCTTGCTGGTGGCCACCTTGCTAACCAGAGTCTTGCTGTTATGCATGGATGTGTTGGCTGGGCAGCCACATATCCTCTCCGCCCTCTGTACCTGCGGAAAGGATGCCGACAGCTTAATCACCTATATCATACCTCCGACCTCCTGCATCTCTTCTATAGGGCAGATCTGATGAAGTTTAAGAAGAGAAGCTCTTCACGTCAATCAGCTCTGATTTGCAGGAAGGAACCTATCATTGTCGACGCTGGCGGCTGCAGACAAGGCTTGCATTCCCAAGACCCGCCCTTCATGGTTGTTCTCCTCTAAAGCCTCAGCCACAGAGCTCTATGAGCTTAACAGCACGCGCCGCGCCGTTCTTCTGCCCCTCCTGAGAGAAAAGACACGTCTTCCGACCTTAATTTAGCTATCTCATGTTGTTGAGGACAGTCTTTTCTTGCTCTCTCGCCCTTCCCTGAACTTCTGCCAAGTAAGGCCTCTCTCTCCTTCCCTTCCACACTCTACAGGCCCATCCCTTCTCTTTCCCTCCTCCCTTCCGCTGCTCTTCGTTACACTTCTTTGATAATGCTGACTCGCGCGCTCTCCACTACGCGGCGCTGGCGGTAGAGGCTGGTGCTCTCCTCTCTATGTCCTCATACAATGAAGGTAAATCAAAGCTTTGTCCTGCTGCTGGTGCCGCAGGTGAAGACTTGGTTAAGGAAAGAGTGCGATGGGCCGTTTCACCAAACTGCAAGGTGAGAGACGCCATCAATTAACTTTCAAGCTAGCATGCCTCCCTCCCTCTTGGTAAACATAGAATTGATGATGATTGGGGAGTGCCGCCGGCTACCCCAATCATACGGCGTTACCTCTGTTGTCAATTTTGACGAAGGATCAAAGGGCACAAAACACTCTAGTTTTCCCTTGTTGTTTCCTAGGTCAATAAAGGGGTTTTACCCTCGAGGATGAGGGAGCTGTGCACAGGGGGGATGGAAAGGGGGG